>ML317546.1:0-59948 GCA_005239505.1 Nicotiana paniculata
GATTAATATTTACATCGAAAATAGAATAGAATTTGGGTGTGGTCAAAAAATAGTTGTTCACAATAATTGGACTGTTTTTCTTAGATAAGTATTTGAACAGTCTTTATTGAAAGCAAGTAAAGCATAAGGGGTGTCCTTGAAGTCCAATAAAACTCATTCTCTATATTAGAGCATACGCAGGTTGAGAAAGTTAAAGTCGAAAATCCGCAACATTCGCTTGTAAAGGCAGTTCGCTCTAACATACCACACATTAGTTTTTCTGGTCCAATAAAAACTTATAAATAATGGAACAACACATATAAGTTTTCTCGGTCCCAACTTCAGATCCGTATGTCCAAAGTTCGAAACTTGGACCTGAAATTTACAATTTTCCGAGCCTAAAAAGTTAATTTTAAAGGGTCTAAACTTAAATAAAAAATTATAAAATTTGGTTATTCTTTACATAGGGGTCCTTCAAGAGGCTATAGACTAGAATTACTCTCATATGACATATCTCGAGTCCAAGTATCTAGAGGCTGAATGCATTTGAGATGAGCCTTAGCCCTAGGTCTGCTTGATTGACGGCCCAAAATTAAGTAAGCATTTTTTCGGATTTGCATCTATACCCGCTTTTTGGGTCACATTTTAACTTATACCCGCTTTGCAAAAAAATAAATAAGTATACCTATTTTTCGCGTAAACTTCACGCATACGGGTCTGAAATAGCAAAGGCAATTACTCAAACTTCAGCATTCTAGTAGACGGGCCTGAAGTTGTTTGTAATTGTTGAACTTAAGCATTCTACTAGCTAAAGTTTTATTTTCTATTTGATGTATTTCAGCATGTTTTAACTGAAGTTTTTGTCCTGCATTCAATAGTTTTTTCGTAAAGCCTTTTCAAAAACTTCAGCAGAAGATGCTGAAGTTATTTAGTTCATTTGTAAAAACTTCAGCACTAAATAAACTGAAGTTTTATCCTAGATTCATTAGTTTTGTCATAAAGCTTTTTCAAAAACTTTAGCAGAAGAAGATGCTGAAGTTATTTAGTTCATTTGTAAAAACTTCAGCACTAAATAAGCTGAAGTTTTGTCCTGGATTCATTAGTTTTGTCTAAAGCTTTTTCAAAAATTTCAACAGAAGATGCTGAAGTTATTTAGTTCATTTGTAAAAGGTTCAGCACTAAATAAGCTGAAGTTTTTGTCCTACAGTCGTACTAGCTGAAGTTTTATTCTCTATTTGCTGAATTTCAGCATGTTTTAGCTTAAGTTTTTCGAGTAAACTTAGTGTTGGCTGAAATTTTTGTTTTGAATTGCTGAACTTAAGCATTCTATAAGTTGAAGTTTGTTCTCTATTTGTTAAACTTCAGCATGTTTTAGCTGAAGTTTTGTTCTGTATTTGCTGAAAAACTAATTAAACACCTCATTAATAGAAATCACTGGAGAAACATGACATCCTAATCAGCATTGGAAGAAACACAAGATAGACCATCTTTATAAATAAAAATTTAAAATCAAGAGTGCCATAATAGTTCAACTTTCAAAGCTTAGTGTAAGAATTGCATCAATAAAGCCGCAATCAGCTTGTCGTTTGATATTCCATTCCTGGATCAATCTGAATTCATTGCAAATACAATAAATACAGACAATGAATTATAAATAGATAAAAAAAAGTTCTAAAACGCCGTTTCAACAAAAATAACAGTCACTATGAGCAAATCAGCAGTAAAATACACTACAAATTACAAAAAATGAAGAGTAGAATAAAGAGTAGAAAAGAAAGGAGGAAGAAATGAGTGCACAGGTAGCAGAAAGAAGGAGGCGCACAAAATTGTAAAAATTACGATATAGGTTAAATAATTTTAAAAATATAAATATAGGTTAAATGATTTGGTCTCCGTCAACTCATAGCGGGAAGAAAAATTACAGTAAACACACCGGTTATAGGAATAATTTTGGAATAATCTAGAGGAACAGTAATCAGGTCCGTTCGGAATACGAAGGTCAACAAATCTATTTTTCTACGTAAATTGCAACATAAATTTCGTAATCTTTTAGTATAAAATATGTGTTTAGAAACTATATAAAAGTGATTGTTAAAAAAACTTAAAATTATGTTTCGCTGAAAATTTTGACAGGTATAATAAAAGTTAATTACACATATGCTCCACCACTGAAAAATAAAAGACAAGAAGAAAAGGACGTTAGAGGCAAATACTAGAGAGGAGAGGATGAAACATGTGGTGGATGAATGACGACGAGCTTACGTCATACTAACAAACTGTATATTATATTACTGTAATATACAACTATACGTTAAATATAGTATGTGAAAAAAAGTACGTCAATTTAAAACTCAAACTCATGCTGACGAGCACTTATTAATGATACAATACTTAATTAATCATATTGCAAAACGAGTCAGATTCAGGATTTAATTTTTAAAATTCATAACAATATATTTATTATATTTTTAAAGTTATTTTCTATTATTTTTATAATTTTAATAAATTTTTACTCCGTATCATAAATTACGGTTCAATTGAATACGCGACTACATGCTACGTCTGCACCTGATTGCAAAGAGTTAAAGGACGTTCTTTTGCATATTATAGATTCTTTTCGCCAAACAAGATTTTCCGTACAATAATGTAAGTTTAATTTATTATCCTTTTCTCCTTCCTCTATTCCTTCACTGTCTCCCTAAGTAATTCTAAAGACACAGAAAAGGGCAAATTTGCACAGAGCCAAAACCGTGTGGTTTGCTCCATGGCAATGACGGAGCACGACGGCAAGCCTTTTCTCTTGTGTCATTTGGTTATTACTATTACAAGGACTGGTATGTGGGCCAGGGGCGGATTCAATGTTCTACCTATGGGTTCAATTGAACCCGTAACTTTTTATGCGGAATAAAAATTTATATATAAAAATTCATTAAAATTGTAAGAATAAATATGAACCCATAACTTTAAAAATATAATAGGTTCAATACTAAAAACCTTAAAAGTTAAACCCATAAGATTTAAATCCTGGATCCGCCTCTAATGTGGGCAGATGCGAATCCAGGATTTAAATTATATGGGTTCAACTTTTAAAATTTTTAGCATTGGCCCCGTTATATATTTCAAGTTATTGTTCATATCTACTATTTTTATAATTTTAATGAATTTTTACTCCGCATCGAAAGTTATTGGTTCAATTGAACCCGTCCACGATGCACTACATCCGCCTCTGGATGTGAACCTGGGGTCGCATTCTTGTCGTAAGGAACTGAGTTGGCACAGATGACTGACCAGAGTTGTAATGGATTGGTAAGTATTCCATCATCCTGAATTAGAAGTTTTGTATAGGTCAAAATATATTTTTAGAATAATCAAGCCAAGGTAGTACTAAGGGAAGAGTTCCTAAGTCGTCGTTTATTAAAATGACCCAAGAAGCGACAAAGTCTATGGATGAAGAATCGACAAGGTCGAAGTTGAAGAATCGACAAAGGCTGAAGTCGAAGTGTCAATAAAGGTCAAGGCCGAGGTCAAATTGTTATGACCGAAAAAATCAGGTGTCATGGGGAAGCTAGTAAAACAAATCTTGAACGACGATAATGCAGATAACAAGAGAGAAATATACCAAAAAATACACAAATATTTAACGTGGTTCGGTCAATTGATCTACGTCCATAGGGAGATGAGCAATTCACTATATACAAGAGAACACAAAAATATTGAGAGAACAACCTCACGAAGAGGCAAACACAAGTGACACGCTAACATTTATCCCGTAAAGTTCTCCCCCTAAACACCACACCACTTTTATACCCCATATAACTACATTGTGGATGCTACTGAACCGGAAGGAAGGATACTCAATTTATAGAAGTACAAACCTTTTCTTACAAGAAAAAGGACTAGCCAGATATGAAAGAATTATAATTTTCTTCTACAAAAAGAAAAACTCAATTATGGTAAATATATTGTCATTTCCTTCAAGAAATAGTAATATGGTAAGAAAATCAAGACAACACCTAACAATTCTCCCCCTTGGCCTAAAACTTTTGATAAAATAAATATGATCCACCTTCTTCACAAAGCTTTCAACATGTCGCATCTCCAAATCTCCACCACGAAGTTTGTCTCAACGTGAGTAGTGTTCTGGTCAAATTTGTCAGATAAAATCATGATTACCGTCAAATAGGTTGCGGCTAAAACTAAACCCGTCAAGACGAGATTGTCTTGAACCTCGGTCTAATACCATTGTTATGTGGAGTAAGAGGCAAACCCGAAAATAAAGAAGATAAATAACACCAAATTTTAACGTGGAAAATCCCTCAAATCAAAGGTAAAAACCACGGGATCACAAAGATCCAAAATGCTCCAATATAATCATAAGAGGGTTACAATTTTTTTTTTTAAATTGACTACACAACAAGTTCCAAACACGGAGCAACAATAGCAACAAGAACAACGACAAATCAATTGAAGAAATAGGAGAAGCCACAAAACTAAAGTTGTTGTTATGGGCTCGAAATCAGATGCTACAAGCCTTCAAATTCGGTATCCCCTGTTCTAATAATAGACCAAGATGTTACGAATACTCAATCAAAATTTCAGCCCGATCCGACGGTTAACGTATCGGGAAAGGTGATTTGAAGTTGGCTGGTCGGAATAAAAATCTGGAGCAAACTAAATACTTTTCTTCTCTCTTCTCTCTTGATGAAAGCTCTCTCAAAAACCACTCTTCTGTGCTTAAGTCTCTCAAAGATTGTACCAATGAGCATATAATAATTCTCCAAGGTTGCCCTATTTATAGATAATAAGTGGTGTTTTGTTTTAAAACCAAAACCAACTCTAAATATGAATAAAAACCAAATCCAATTTCGAATAGGAATGGAAACCAAAAGAGAATAGGAATGGGACTTTGGCTGGACAACATGGGCATGTACCCAAAAACTCCCCCTCCAGCCAAGGGGCCAAATATGTCTTCAAGTAGATGAACTATTGATAGGCTTCATGCCTGCCAATTTTGTGCAAAACGCATGCTTATCCGCAAGCTTAGCTACGAAGTCCTCAGGCTGCTCCATATAAATCTCCTCATCTAAATCCCCAAGAAGAAAAGCAATCTTGACCTCCATCTGCTCAACCTCTAAATCTAGACTCGCGGCTAAGCCTATCCACACGAATAGAAGACATCTTTACAACAGGGGAGAAAAATTCATCAAAGTCAACTCCCTTCTTCTTTCCAAAACCATTAACAACTAACCTCGCCTTGTATCTGGGCATAGAGGTATGTTTATCATGCTTTATTCTGAATATCCATTTGTTAGATAAAGCTCTCTTTTATCTTTCGGCAATTTCACCAACTCATATGTGCTATTCTCATGGAGTGACTTCATCTCATCTTCTATGGCTTCAATCCATTGATCTTTGTGAGTGTCTTGCACGGCTTCTTCATAATTCTCAGGTTCTCCCATGTCAGTCAAAAATACATACTCATCAGGAGGATAGCGCAGAATTTTTGCTTCTCCCTTGTAGATATTCTACGAGAGGTTTCAGGAGCATCCAGAGTAGTTACCTGAGCAGGAATTGGTTGCTGATCAACCACAACTTCATCAACTGGAGTATCCATAACATCTTCACCATGATGATTATTTTGATCTTGATCACTATCTTCATTATTGTCTTGGGTTCCTTCATGTGCAATAGGTGCCTTAGCAATTAAAACCGGATCAATATCAACTAAGCTCTCATTACTCTGAGAATCTATCTTCTCAGCTTTTTCAATATCTTCAATAGTCTGGTCTTCAAAGAATATTGCATCACGACTTCTAATAAGTTTATTGTCAACGGGATCATAAAAACGATACCCGAACTGATCTTGACCATAACCGATAAAGATGCACTGCTTTGTTTTGACATCCAGTTTCAATTGCTAAAGCACCTATTGCACATGAAGGAACCCAAGACAATAATGAAGATAGTGATCAAGATCAAAATAATCATCATGGTAGAGATGTTATGGATGCTTCAGTTGATGAAGTTGTGGTTGATCAACAACCAATTCCTGCTCAGGTAACTACCCCGAATACTCCTGAAACCTCTTAGAAGATCTACAAGGGAAAAGCAAAAATCTATGCGCTATCCCCCTGATGAGTATGTACTTTTGACTGACATAAGAGAATCTGAAAATTATGAAGAAGTCATGCAAGATACTCACATAGATCAGTGGATCGAATCCATGGAAGATGAGATGAAGTCACTCCATGAGAATATCTCTGACAGAGTTATAACAGCTAGTTTCAAGATAAGATTGTAAAGAAAATATTCTTGTGGATTTTCTCTGCACTTGTACTATTAGGGTTTCTTAGGAACATGTTCCCTATATATAGAAAAAGACACTATGATAGGGGACATATGATATGTATTTGTAAAGAACACATACTTAAAGAATAGGATCTCACTTATTAAGATACAAACATTACATTTTCAGTGAGATTCTTGTCTATACTTTTGCACTAGATATGAGAATAACTCAAATATTCAACTGATTGTCACCATCAATGTCTGACCCGATATATGTAATATTTGTTGTTTCTTTAAGAGTTCTATCTAGCAATATTATTGTTAACTAAGATTAATCCTTATTCGTATAAATTTAACTATTTGAACGGAAATCTATCCTTTTTGGTCAAACAAGCTTTGGTTCCAAAAACTAGTTATGAAGTCGTCTTTCTTGCGCTATCATCACAACCAAACATATCCGTATTTTTACAAGGAATAAAATTTAATTTAGTAAACGGGCTTTTTAACCGTATAGTTAAGGTTCTACAACTTTATCTATCATTTTAGATTTTTTTTTGTGCCGAACGTACATAATTGTTCTGATTCCTTGCAAAATGGAAAAAAGACATACATCTTTTAAATACATAACTTCGATCAAATATATTCTAAGAATTTTCCTCTGTGAGATTAACCAAATGTATGAGTCAATCTTGTTAGGACCGAAAAAATCAGGTGTCATGTGATAATTAGTAACGCAATATTGAACGTCGATAAATCAGATAACAAACGAGAAATTTATCAAAAGAGACACAAATATTTAACGTGGTTCGATCAATTGACCTACATCCACTGCGGAGATGAGCAATCCACTATAATAAAAGAGAGTACAAAATAACGAGAGAACAACATCACGAAGAAGCAAACACAAGTGACACACTAACACTTGTCCCGTAAAGTTCTCTCTTCCTAAACACGATTCTCAAACACCATATGGCTACATTGTGGATGCTACTGAATGAGAAGGAAGGATCTTCAATTTATTGAAGTCCAAACCTTTTCCTACAAGAAAAGGGACTAGCCAAATATGGAGGAATTATAATTTCCTTCAACAAGAAGGAAAATCCAATTATGGTAAATATGTTGTCCTTTCCTTCAAGAAATAAGAAAATCAAACATGGTTAAAAAATTCGGACAACCCTTAACAAATCTTTATACGCCGGGGAAGTATTTACAGCTTTTTTGTGTGTATTTTATCTTATAATACAATAACGTTTTGTAATTACTCCCTTCCTCTGTTGCATATTTCTTAAGAAATAATAAATGAATTGCATAATTTACCATGATATTCATATTAATTTATGCATGTTTTTAATGGATTTGAGAAACTGATTTGAAACGAGTAATTAATATTGTGGTATAACAGGAAAAAAATTAATTTTTTTTGATAATCTAAAAGTGATAAATAAAAGTAAAAATCTATTTTTATAATAAAAACAAATAAAAGTGAGCGGAATGAGTATATACCATATATCAAAATGGAAATCATAAAGTACCGCACGGTTATATTCATAATAACACGTGTTTTAGTACAAGAGATAGGTTAAAGTTTCGTCCTTTAAAAGTTCGTTCTTTCCCTTACTTTATCTCAGAAAAAGGAAAAAAAATAGATTCGGTTTGGGCTGGAAAATAATGTAAACTATTAATACGGGGTGATCTTAACGATATCTTATTTTTTAAGTCAACGTATAGATATCAGTGATTAATCATAACGATAAGATTCGATAAGTATTCATTTTCATTTTCATTTTCTTTTTGATCAGATCTCATTTATTAGAGTAAAAATTAAATGCTCTCAAAAGATTTAAATCTTCAAAATGCAAATGGATTCTAGGTGTAATAGAAGTCTACCCGTTAAATTGCAATAGAGTAGTAAATACTTCTTTATTTTTGTGCTTTACTTCCTAAAGTAGGATTTTTAGAGGCGAATCTAAATTTAATGTGTGACTTCAATATGAATACCGAACAAAAAGAAATCTACTCCATCGAAACTAGTAGATATATTATCTGAATAAATTTATACAAAGACGAATTCATAATTTAAACTTTATAGGTTCAATTTTAAATTTTTTTTAGTAATGAACGCATTAGATTTTTGAAATTATGGGTTCATATATAAAAAATTTACAATTTTAATGCATTTTTATATATAAATTTTTACTCCGCATCGAAAGTTATGAGTTCAATTTAATCGCCGAGCATACGCTACATCCGCCCCTGAGTTTACACTAATAAGGCAACATTAGGGGTGTTCACAAAAACCCGAAAAACCGAACCAAACCGACCAAAAAAGCCGATACAATTTAGGTTTGGTTTGGTTTGGTTTTGGTTTTGAATTTTAAAAATCGATCAAATTTATTTTGGTTTTAGTTTCAACCAAAAGATAACCGAAAAAAATTGATCCAAATCGACTATAAGAGTAGATATTTAAATTTATTATTATACCTATATATATGTATATTTTTTGTATAAAGTTTCTAAAATTTTATGGTATATATTAATCCTTTATATTTTTAGTCTAATTATTTGCTATTGAATAATCTAATTCTTTGCCTTTATATAGTTTGATTGATAATTTTCTTTCACTAAGTATAAATTTTTTTATTTCATGCTAAAAATAAATCAATTTTTAATTGAGTACTTAAATTATTAATCACTATTTTATTCAATTATCATCAATATATCTTGGTAAATGATAAATTTCTCAAAGAGCAATTGATTTGATAGTGTTATGTTGAAAATGTAGTCGTCGGAATATGCGTTTGGTAGTGTATGTCCCATATTTAAGAAAAACCCCCGATAAATAACCGAAAAAAATGAAAAACCGAATCGATAAAAAACCGACTTAGTTAGTTTGGATTGGTTCCAATATTTGAAAAATCGACTTACTTGATTTGGTTTCTTTTTCGGGAAAAATCGACTCAAACCGAACCATGAACACCACAGGCAACATGATCGATATTAGTGTATTTATATGAAATCATATTAATTTATTACAATTAAATAATTATCATAAAATATATATTAATTAATTACTCTTATAATTTTTGCGACAACAATATAATATATGTTCATTGAATTGGTGTGTCAAATAAATACATTTCCAAAATGAAAAAAACTAACAGACTATAGAGCGTAGATTAGGGGTGTTTATAAAAATACGAAAAATCGAACCAAACTGAAACCGAATCAAACCGATAAATAAAATTGATACTTTTTAGGTTTAGTTTGGTTTTAATTTTGAATTTTAAAAACCGATCACATTTAGTTTGGTTTTGGTTTTAATAAAAAATTAGCCGAAAATACGAACCAACCCGACTATAAAAATAGCTATTCATTATACACACACACAAACACACACACACACACATATTTAAATTTATTATGTATGTGTGTGTGTGTATTTCTACATATAGTTTCTAAAATTTTATGGTACATATTAATCATTTGTATTTTTAGTCTAGTTCTTTGCTATTATAATTATCTAATTCATTAACCTTTGCATTCTAGTTTGGTTGATAGTTTTCTTTTACTAAGTACAATAATTTATTTCATGTTAAAAATATTCGATTTTTAATTGAGTACTTAAATTATTAATCACCATTTAATTCAATTATCATCAATATGTCTTGAAAATGATAGATATTTCAAAGAGTAATTGATTTGATAGTGTTACGTTACAAATGTAATCGGCGAAATATGCGTTTGGTAGTATATATCTCATATTTAAGAAAAAAATCGATAAATAATCGAAAAAATCGAAACCAAGAAAAACCGAATCGATAAAAAAAACTAACTTCATTGGTTTGGTTTGGTTCCAATATTTGAAAGGGGCATTTGCATCTATATCCACTTTTTGTGTCATGTTTTAACTTGTACCCGCTTTACAAAAAAAATTGCAAGTATACCCGCTTTTTCGTATAACTTCAGCATACGGGGCTGAAGTGGCAAATGCAATCACGCAAAACTTCAGCATTCTAGTACACGGGCCTGAAGTAGCAAGTGTGTTGAACCAAGTGTGTTGAAGTTTTTGTTTGTAATTGATGAACTTAAGCATAGTAGCTGAAGTTTTGTTCTCTATTTGCTGAAGTTTTTGTTTAACTTGTGCACGTCTTAACGCAAAACTTTTGTTTGTAATTGCTGAAGTTTTTGTTTTGCACCTGGACTTCAGCTCTAGAGTTGAAGTTTTTGTTTTGTAACTGGCGTACTTCAGCTAGCTGAAGTTTTGTTCTCTATTTGCTGAAGTTTTTGTTTAACTTGTGCACGTCTTAACGCAAAACTTTTGTTTGTAATTGCTGAAATTTTTGTTTTTGTAACTGGCGAACTTGAAGTTTTTGTTTTGTAACTGGAGCTGAAGTTTTTGTTTTTGTAACTGACGAAAAGCTGGAGGTTTTGTTTTGTAACTGGCGAATTTCAGCTCTGATAAATATATTTATGGCAATCATCCCATGAACTGAAGTTCCATAGCAGCACCAACAACAGCAGAAGAAAGAAGAAGAAGAAGAAGAAAAAAATGAAGGAGGAGGAGAAAGGGGTTGGAGTTATTTAAAAAGTGAGTACAAATTAAAAGTTAAAAAAAAAAATAAGTATATGTTAATAGGTACGACCAAATAAGACGCTCAATTTTTTCTATTTGAATTTTGATTTGGTTTAGTTTTAGGCAAAAACCGATCCAAACCCAACGATCAAAGCTCTTGTCCGTAGACCTTTCCCTTGTTACCCTCACATCCAAAGCGAAGATTTCCACTACAGTTTACTCCTATAACTTTACACACACACACACAGTACTTTTCTCTGCAATTCTTTTGTACCCAACTTTTTCATCTGCTTCATTTTTCTGCTCAGTTTTAGTGATATTACTTCCTTCTAATCAATCAAAATCCTATCTTTTTCTGTAACCAGTGAAAAAGGGTCTTAATATTTCCTTCAAATTTCAAAGCTTGAAACAATGAAGGTTCATCCAACACCAATAAGAAAACGAAACATCACGCTGCGAAACGGCATCGTATTATCGGCTTTCTCTCAAAAGAAGCTCCGGCGACTCCCCCATATCTTCGCGAAGGTTCTGGAACTTCCGTTTCATTCCGATGCCGATGTGTCAATTCAAGAAACCTCCGATTCGTTCCGCTTCGTTATCCCAACTGATGCTGATGATGTGGGCTTGGGTGGTAATATTGCGGCTCACATAGTCGAGATCTATCCGGGTGTTACTAAGATTGTTATCCGAGGTGATAATGTTTTTGATACTTCGTCGTCTTTGTCTGGATTGGAGCTAGACTTATGGCGGTTTCGGCTTCCGGCAGAAACTTTACCGGAGCTGGCTACCGCCACTTTTAGTGACGGCGAGCTGGTGGTGACGGTGCCCAAAGGGGCGGATGACGACGGTGGCGGAGGCGATGGTGATATGGGTGGAGCTGGTCGTCTTGTTCTTGTACAATAATCCTCTTAATTCCTCTTCCCTTAATTTTCAGCTATGTTGTTTTCAAATTTTAAGTTTGAATTTGAATTATCTGGTGTTTAAATGAAATATTTTTATGGTTATATCATTGTTTTTTTTTTAAGTGCTATGAACTGACAGTCAGGTCAATTGAAAAATAATTATGGCTAATCCTATTTAATATCATTGCCTATAATAAATGGTAACGAACTTGTTATTAAATTATATTGATACTATCAATATATATGTATTGATAACTTAAATCCATTATGTTTAGTGTGTTAGTAATCCTCTCAACCCCAGAAAGTAAGAGGACTAGCTTTTCGTCAAATTGCAGTGGCAATGCATAGTCAAAGTTGGCCTATAGGTTTGTTTCCCGTTTTTTTTTAATGAACTTTTCATAATCACAAGATGGCATACCTTGAGTTGCTTATTTGATTTATATATATATATTAGACAAGGTTTATGATTGCCAAAGACTGGACTTTTTTCTTTTATATAGTATTATTTTTTGGGTGATTGTTCGTTGCTATGGTCTAAACTCTCCAGAAAATCATGATTTCTCCGTATGTGTGTATGTGTATGTCCTCTTTGTTCTCTACTTGTTTCTTCCTTTTTCTCATAATTTATATCTCCGTTTAGTAGTCCACAATAAGACTGCCTCGTTGCTTACAGAAATTTATGTTCATCTGAAATATTTGGTTGCCATCTTTTTAAGTTCTCTTTTGATTTTATATGATTACTGCACTATGGCTCCATCTATAAGTTGATTTTTCCAATTCTTTTGCTGACTCATCATGTGGCTGGTTTCATAACTACATCTTCGGATTTTGTCAAGGATCTTATAGAGCAAAATGTTTGTTATTAGAGTATGATCTCTGAGAATTAGACACACTTCGGCTATTGTAAGAAATTTAGAATGAACTTCAGTGGCATAAGTATGACAATGATATAATCGAGCTGCGTTTGGGCGAAAATCATCCCTTACTTTTATGCTGTCTTTGTACTATTTGTATGGACCTTCTGGTTAAGATCATGTTTCCTGACATTTCACTCGGTTATTACATGCATTTCTCATAATTGTGTTGCCAATGGGTTGATCCTTGCTGGATTTGTAGTTTTTTTTCTTTTAGCAGCTTCTCACGCTAGTTGTGCTTTTGTGGTGCTTTTCTGCAATAATATTCTGTCCGGTGGCTCTTGGTTCCATCTTTTTCGAGATTTTGTTTATCTCTCCATCATTGTGTAATGGTTCCTCATTCTTATCTTACTATATATAGCCTGTACTACCTAGAGCAGTTTTCCGTTGATAAAGCATTGAAATAACTCAGATCATTGAATGGCTCGAAGAGCTGAGCCAAGCTGCATTTCAAGGGTCTGAAGTAAAGAGAATGAAATTAAGAAAGAAAACGAAAAACCTTTGGAGAAATTTCTAGTATTATAATAAGATTGAATTATTTATTTTCCCTTTATTAGGTAGGAATTGATAAGCATGGCTCTCTGAAGTTTTGAGGATATAGCTGGACTCGTGTTTAGTCTCAATATCATCCTTTTGGAAAGTAGAACTAATTTTTACATGATCATGATTCTTTGAGAATGGGCATCAACAGCATATTTTACGAATTCACTCTCTTTCTTGTTGCCTTAAACAGTCAGCAGCCTACTGGTTGCAGATATCAACGCGTTACTTCAAAATCTCTGGTTAATTGGCCATAAGCTGGTGCCAAGTAGCCTTCTATCTGTTGTAGACGTGAATCCTAATGTTTAATTATACCAGAGCAAGCACAGGATTTTTATGTTTATAGATGCTCAACATGTGAGCAGTTCTTGACGCATGTCGATTGACTAGGATTTCATATGGATTCTTGTCTTTAGAATGTCGTTGAGCAGATGCCTAGAATAGGTCTCTCTGCATTAACTTCATAAAAATGTCTATTTGCATTATCGTCGAAGGAAATCCTGACACAACATGTAATGTGTTTGTTTCTATCACATTGTTCTTGCAAAGAACAATCTCCAGACCACACGGTGTGGAATAAGACTGGGTATGTTGTTGTTCTCGCAAAGAACGATGGGGTAACCTTGAAGACACCAACTTGTTTGGCAATTTGAATCTGTTACTAACATCAGATATACCTGTGTTTTGTTTCAAATTGTTGTTACAATCTTGATTATTTTCTTCTGTTAGGATTTTGATTAACCAGAAGATGGTCAAGACTCGCATATGTTAGGTGTGTTCTCTCACTTGCCATCCGATTCACGGGTAACACGATATGCCTACACTCTATTGAATTATGTTGCTACTTCATCTAAAAGCTTAAACTATTAGAGATGGCGCACTTCTTTCTTTTACTTGTGCCAGCTTGACACCATGCTAAAAGCTTAAGTTGTGGTTGTGATAGAGTGTATATTTCGATTTACTTAATTATTTCTTCAACCTATTCCACATCCAATGTTAGGTCAATATAAAGAGGAACGAAGAGAGTTCGACTTTTATTTTGAGAACCCTGCCTGGTGAGGGTGGCTCTTTCGTTGTGGGTAGACGGGACACCCGACTCTAAACCCGAGGAAACGCTGCACAACAGTAGTAGGGGCGTTATGATCAAAGCTTTTTGTAGTGCTAGCAGGAATGAAATGCTAGTGAATGAATCTCATCCCCTAGCGAGTGAAGTGTTTTTCTGTTTAAGTTATTGAGTTCTAAATTAATAAATTGTACATATTTGATGAATTTTTTAAGACAAATATATGATTTGGTCAAAATATAATAGGTTCGGCCGAACCTGTAGGTCGGATTCCAGCTCCGCCCCTGGATTCTGCTTGAGGGGTCCATTCTCACAGTTTGGCAGCGATCACTCTCAGTGGCCTCACTTTCAACGGTAGTTTTGAGCACCTTATGAAAACAGCACATTTCGTCTTGATCGGTCATTTTCAATCACAACGGAATAGTACTTAGAAGATTAAAATATATATATATATATAAATATTTGCTTATACTATAATTGTTTCATTGTTAGAATAAATTGAGTTTTCTACAACATTATTGTGTTAATTTGTTATCAAAGATAAACATAAATATGAATATTTTTTTGGAAAAATATTCTTTCTACAACAAGAAAATAAAGTAGACATTTTATTAAAATAAAAGCAACTATTTTTTCTGCATCATGAAAAGAAAATACTCATTTTGTTGAAATGAAAAAAATATATTTTTTCTGCATTATAAAAAGAAAATAGTTTTTTTTAAATGAAAGAAAATACTTTTTTTATATCATGAAAAGAAAATACTTATTTGGTTGAAATGAAAGAAAATATTTTTTCTGCATCATGAAAAGAAAATACTCTTTTGGTTGAAATTCAAGAAAATACTTTTTATTACATCATTTTATTGAAATAAAATAAAATAATTTTTCTGCACCACGAAAAATTTTTTTTCTTTAAAAAATGAAGAAACATACCTTTTTATATAATGAAAAAAAATACTTATTTGTTAAAATAAAAAAAATCTATCTATAACATTGACAAAAACTATTGTTAATAATATTTTTATTTAGGGTGGGGTGGGGGTGTGAGGGGTGGGGTGGTGGGGATAGAGAATAAGGTAGGGAAAGTTGAAAAAGAATTTTGGAAAATGTTTTCCCTTCTCTTGATAGGGAAAACATTTTCCTTCAATTGGAGAAATATGAGTTCATGTTCAGCCAGTCAAACATAAAAAAATTTAAAAATATTTTTCGAAAAATATTTTTGTTCGTACCATACGCACCCAAAAACTTACTTGGTTTTATTTTATCTTTCGATGTAGCTTACCTCAAATGGGCCAATGTGGTCTGTGGGCATTTCTACAATTTGGGCTAGTACAAGTAGGTAGTTGAATTGGCATTTGTCAACTTTGTGCTCATAAAGATAAACCTGGCAGAGAAGAGATACCAATACAGAGAATTTTTTGTTTGTTTGAAAGTTTGACTACTTGATCCCCTCTCGATACTATATTGCTTTTTTTAATAGCTTTTATTAATGCAATTAAGGTTTCTTTCATTCACATTCTCTTTTCTATTCTCTCAATTACTTTTGATATCGGGTTTTTTCGTACGACACTGACAATCTCATCTAGCGTACAGAGGGGACTCCGGTTGACGAAAAGTAACCACACGGACAACAGTTATTTAGCCTCACGTTGCCCTTCCAAAAAATATCAGGAAGCACCGCGTAATAGTTGCTCAATCTTAAAGAGGGTTGATCTTGTGATTTCTTCTTTTGCTTAATTCTCATCAACTGTATACGCAATTATATTAAAGTATTATGAATTCCATCATTAGCTGCATCCACCAATTTACGTCGGAAAGTTTGCATGTTTTTTTCTGGAAAAAATTGACATTGCATGTTAAATAACAAATATATAATACTTTTCGCAAAGTATTTATCTGGATAATTCATTACTTATGAATTTGATTGGCAGTGTGATTATCTATTATATTACAGCACATTTGTGCCAAGGCAGGAAAACAATAAATTTACAACTTAATTAGAGTTTGATCAAAATATCAATTTTTTAAAGAAAGAACTAAAAGATCAATTGTCGGTAAAATTATTACCATGTGACCAAGAGGTCGTGGGTTCGAGGCGTGGAAAAAGACCCTTGTTGTCCGGCCCTTCCCTGGATCTCGCGCATAACGGGAGCTTAGTGTACCGAGCTGCTTTTTGTTTTTATTTTTAAAACTAAAAGACCATTTGTACACTCCCACTAGTGTAAGTGCCAAACAAAAGCATGGATTTGGATTGAATTAAAGACAAGTGATAATGATTTCAACGTGGGAAACTTCTGTCCCAGCCAGTTTACCAACAAAAATGATGACTTGAAGAAGCAAAAGGATGCAAGAAATGTGGTTGGTGAATTGGCTGGATTGATGTCTCCTCTTCCAAAGTTTGGTTACCAATTAACTTTGAATTTTGATAGGACCAGATGTACATTATCGTAAACTAGATGTATTTACACTCGTGCTTTCAACTCAAACTATATGAATATATAAGTTCAAAATATATAATTATATATGTCTATAGTTGCAAATAGCCTCTCTATCCTCACAAGGAAGGGGTAAGGTATGCGTACATACTACCCTTTCTAAATTCATGTGGTGTGAAATAATACTGGGTATGATATTGTTGTTGTCGTTGCAAAAAGAAGTGAGTGCAGTAATATTTCGCACCTATTAATTTGAAATCTTAGATCACACATGTTTGGAAGGAGTAATATCTTTCTCAAACGTGCCTCTTGTTCAAAGCGTTGTGCACTAGTTGTATACCCTAAAAGATGGATAACAATTAAATTTATAAGTGGTTTTAAGGATATGTGGATTAATTTAATACAAACGATAAATTAGATTAAACAGATAAAGGACGTGATAAATTATCAAACCGATCAAGAGAGGTGATCCCGAACTTAATAACAGCCTTAATGAGATGCTTGCCCTCGATCTTAGACTCACAATAACGAAGCACTGATGAACAAGAATAAGAACTTTGAATAACAGAGAAAATAAGAGTATATTGCCTTGATATGCGTGTTACCATATTCTTATTGAATAATCGAACCACCCTTTATATAGTAGGAGAGTTTTACCCTAAGTACAATTCCATAAAAGGTAAAAATCTTTCATTTAACTAATCACTGGTTCTCTGCTGATATGTGTCGAGATCCACGAGGTGATACCCGGCCAGTCGCGGATATCACGGCCTTTTGTTGGTCGTGCCCGATTGTCAGGTAATGCTCTCCGAGGCTTTTGGGTTCGAACCGGACCTGGGGGGTCATGGCCGCGATAATTTCGAGGGCGGGTGTTTTGCCCGGACCCCGGACCAAGGGGCTTCTTGCCTCGATTTCGGTCCCTTGCCTTTACATTTCTTGTTTCGTTTACTTCATCGAAAACCGAGGCGTCCCATAGACTCGTTCTATAGAAGTCTATTTAGCCAAACTTCTAAGATGTTAAAAGTATTTTTCTCCAAAAGCATCATAACTTGATGTATTAGTCAAGAAAATGTCAAAGTATTTTTTTTGGGGGGGGAGATATTCCAGTTGTTTCCCTCTCCTTTTGCTTTTCATTTTTCGTGCACTGTAACAAAGGATAATGAGACAATGTGACATTTGGTATTTCTCGTGGAATAAATATATTCAAATCTCTGTAACAATCTTATTTTTAATATTCTTGGATGCTATAGTGAATCATTGTTATAGACAATATATATTAAAACTTAACATAAAGAACGGTTCTAAAGAAAACTTAGCTATTATAGTGAAGTGTTATTATAGAGGATGACTATTATAAATAGATCTGACTGTATTTCATTAATCTCTATTGCTTATGGAAATCTGAATTGTCCCAGTATGTACCACTTACTCTAATAATATCATATGCTTCGTTCTATGCACATTCAGAAAATCATTAAATTAAAATTCACAATCAATTGAGACGATCATATGCAGTTGATGTTTCACTTTCCTTCTTTTGTAACTTAGATGGACAGACAATGACCACTCACATACTCAAACAACTCCCTCCCCCCCCCCCCCCCCCCCCCCCCCCAAAACCCCCAACCCCACCCATGATCCCTCTTTTTCTCTCTGCAATTTTTTCTCCTTCATTTTTCTTTTTCTCTCCCCTTTTAGAGTAGGGGTAAAGCTGCATATATCCTACCCTTCTTACTTGTGAAATACACTGGTTGTCGTCGTCGTCGTCGTCGTCGCATCTTTTTTCTTTGAGATAAACAGATATAGAATATATCACCCACCGGATAGTTAAAATTCATCCATTCATCATTAACGTTTGCATTTGAACTTTGAAAAAGGAGACCCTCTTGACAAAGTGCTGTACCCCGGAGCTTACTCGATGCTAATCAGAATTAATAGGATTTGTGAGTCTCACGGCGTAAAAAATATTATAATAAGCATGTATGTAAACGATATCGATAGTACCAAAAAAAACTACACTGTTATTCTAAATAAAAAAATTTATTGTAAATATATAAATATTTGCTGGAGTTCCTTGTTGTTTTCTCAACCTAACCATTTTGCTGCCCCAACTTCTCTCCCTTTGACAACAACAAAAAATTTGATTCTGCCATTGTGTGTAACTTGAAATAACAAAAAAGGCAGTCCGGTGACAAAACAAAGGGCTACACACCAAGGGTGTGACGTAGAGAGCCTACTCTAATACAAGCATTAGTAGTTGCTTTCACGGCTCACACCCGTGAATTATAGGTCACACAGAGACAACTTTACTGTTGTTCTAAGACTCCCCTGCTGTATATAACTTGAAATCTTATTCTTGTCTCAACCTAACCACTTTGCTGCAACTACTTCTCTACCTCAAACATTTAGAGGAACAACCATCAGTAACGAGGCCATGCCTGTAACATTAGGAAGAAATCTTCATTTCTGCTTCAACAAATCCAAACATCCAATGCCATCACAATCCTCCAATATCCATGAAAATCAAGAACATCACAACATGCCATTTTTCAACTCCCTTTACGAATCTACACTAGAATGTGACATCGAAGAAGCAACTATTCCTGATTTCTCCACTGTCCTTGCTTCGCGACGATTCTTTTTCTCTTCCCCCGGCAACTCCAACTCCATTATTGACTCCTCATTCATGTCTTCCTCCATAGCATCAACTTCTTCGTCATTGGAGGCAGAGGTAGATTCAGAATTTGAACTGACGAGTTCGACCTTTAAGGTTCTTAATCCTAAACTCATCGTACTTTTGAAATTATCCACACAAAATTATCTTTGTTAGTATAATTATTTTTGTTGTTGGTATTTTCACACTTATATTTATTTTTCATATTAAAAATACCGAGTTCAGTTGAACTTATTTAAACAAAGGCTGCATCCGCCTCTGATTGCAGGCTGAGCATCAGGGATCTGAAACACTTTTTGATGGCTGCGTTGCTATTCCAACTTACTCTCCAAACCCATATTTGGACTTCAGGAGATCCATGCAAGAAATAGTGGAGTCATTTAACTTGAGTGATGCAAGAGCCAATTGGGACTCATTGCATGAGCTTCTCATATGTTATCTTGCCTTAAATCCAAAGAGCACACACAAATACATAGTTTGTGCATTTGCTGACCTCCTTGTCAGACTCAGATGAATTCAATCTTTAAATTCCTAGCACTTAACTTATTGTACTTTTGAACTGGATTCAATTATTGTAAAGAATATTAGATTTAATTGAATGTCTACGGGATCAAGAATATGTCTTTTGATCCTCCTCACTCCCCAGACATAATTTAGTATTTCGAATTTAAGTTTCTATACAGTTGGTGTAAACACTAAAGGATCAAAGGATAATAACAGATAAGAAAGGACAACTTTTGCACCTGTTCCAAAGTCATTTGAGGATTCAATTTGTACAAGTAATTAAAATTTCATCAAGAATTGTTCTTAGTTACAAGAATCAACTTTCTCAATTGAGTAGCAGTGTGCGTTTAACATAGATGTTGGCAGCTAATGATAATCATGTGCATCGTGGTTGGGAAATTCATTTGGTCCATCCCCCCCAAACCAAACATCCCTTCGTTGTCTTTCATAGTACGAATCTGTCTCCTATCATCCTTTAGGACAGTGTCTTCTTGTTGGATTGCTTTTGGAAGTTTAGGTTTTATATGAAAGTTAAAAGAAAATTAGACTACCAATATAATTTAACGTGTGTTAGGAGGTTAGTCACTATATTTATCGTGTCAACAAATACTATAAAAATGTACCTTACAATTAATGTTAAGTGACTTGATTATTGTGTAGATTTTCTTTTTGCGTAGTCAATGCATAAAGCTTAAACTCTGACAAGGAAAAAGAGAAACCTAGCTAAAATCTGTAGCTCATGAAATAACCAATGCTAGTTTGAGCAAGTAGAAGATAAAGCTTAAAAATTATCATTTCATAAGAGTGACTGTCAAAAAGTAGTTGAAAATATAAGATTCAAAATTGTGCAAGATTCGACTACATTAGATGGTTTGTCAATCACAGAGCCACATTATTGAAAAACCATTCAAGTATATTCACATAATTGTAGACTGGTACTTCATCACACTGTAATATCTTCCTAAAATAAAGCTTATGAATGAAACTCTGTTTTAGTCCAAATATCTTTATAAAAAGTAGCAGTTGTTAGATTGGAACAGAAAAAATATGTAGAATTGCTCCCAAATACTATACGTTACTTTCCACTTTCTAAGTTATGCTTGAGCAAAGTAAGAAATCAATGAAAGTTGACCATCCAGAACATACTGTTTCTATTCAGACAAGTTGGTTTCCTAATCATATTCCTTGTCGGAACATTTGATATGGTGATTATAAAAAAGAGAAAACGTTAAGAAAAAAGCTACAACTCCCAAATTCTCTAAGTCTAGAAAAGCTAGCACATAAACATGCAAAACGAATTTGCGTGACTCAACCAAAATTGAAAGGATTCGGCATAAATGTCCAGAAAAACATAAAGAATACGGCAAACGTTTTCTGCATGTGGTTTAAAGGAACTGTTCCTCGCAGATCATTTCTTCTTAGCATCTCCTGCCTTCGTCTGCAAAATTAGTGCAACCAAGAAGAACATCAGGCACAAGGATAAAATAATTGACACAACCAATAAACCCTCTCATTTGTCGTAGCTGCAGAGGCAAAAATAAAAACCATTACCTTCTTGACACCCCGTACTTTCTTGGCTCTATTCTTCCGCTCCTTCATCTGCTTCCTAGACTTCTCAACCTTTGTGTCTAATCCATTCTGCAAGTGTTGTTCAACGGTCAAACATATTAGCCGAAAACATATGGCCAATTTAATCATTAAGCCTGCTGATTTGACGTTGAACGTGCACTCAACGTAATGGAGTATGGAACTAAAGCATTTACCTTACTTAAAGAAAAGAGTGTTATACTAAAAGACGGGTAATCAAGTCGGCCACATTACTAAAACAGCTCAATAAGATATACTCACAATAAAGCTATAGCGACAAATGAAACACAACCCAGAATCTATTGAATGAGCAAGGATAGGACTGGAGGAAGAGAATAGGTACAAAACCACATAACTTATGGTCTAAATAGCCTTTTACACAACAAGGCACAAACTAACGAAGCCTTTTATACAACATAGCTCAAAGTAATGCAGTCCTACAGCTAGCAATTACTTTTTGATAGCAAAAGAGCAGAAGATAACATTGTTGAGGATGTATAAGACCAGTGGATTA
Source organism: Nicotiana paniculata (assembly GCA_005239505.1). Classification (NCBI taxonomy): domain Eukaryota; kingdom Viridiplantae; phylum Streptophyta; class Magnoliopsida; order Solanales; family Solanaceae; genus Nicotiana; species Nicotiana paniculata. Next base: position 21,974 of record ML317546.1, read on the forward strand.
CCGCCAAGGGGGTTCAAAAAAAGGAAAAAGTTAAAAGGGTTGTAGCTAGTAAAAAATGGGAATAGAACCAATGACCTTACAACGGTTTTGAACCCCCTTGACCACTAAGCTATGCTTTTGGGATAATATATAGAGGGATAAAATAGATTTTGCTTTCGGCGAAGGGGGTTCGGGTGAACACCCTTCCGCCCCCCTAAATTCGCCCCTGTATAAGACTGTCTAACTTCTGAAAAATGAAGAAACTGCACATGCGGGTTTTGAATATCAACTAGTCCTTGTTGATAAAGTTTTTCAATAAAAATAGCAAAAGAACCAAGGGAAGATGGCATATGCTGTAAACATTTCTCATAAATCACATTTTACTTGTATATGTATTTTATCTGGGATTAATATTATTGAGCTGGCAGATAATATGCGAAGATCCTTTACTGCAAAATTCTCTACTAGATATTTTATGCATTAAAACAAACAAGGAGCAATGAGATAACTAAATGCAAGAAATCTTGTACTAGTCTCAAATGTTAGCACAAAAAGAACTTCACAACAAGATAAATTGTTTTTACAATTTTCATGCTTATACTCTTTTGAAGAATAAAACTGGTACAAAGTGCAATTGAAAAGCAATATCAAGGCATTTTTCACGCTAAGGATCCATAGGGATGTCTCAAGAATGAATTTACCAAATGGGTTTTAGTACCACATAACCTACTTTACTTGATGCCTTTTATGTTAACATAAATAACCAATATGATTTCTTACCCTGATCAGCCTGTACTTTGGCTCGTATTTCTTTGCATTCTCGACAGAATCATAGATCAAGCCAAAACCAGTAGATTTGCCTCCTCCAAAGTGGGTCCTGAACTTAAACACAAAGATTGCATTTGGATCCTTCACCTCATACATCCTTGCTAATTTCTCTTTCAACTCGGCCTGCAATGACATATTTAACAGGTGGGACATAAGAAATTCGAATCATATGCATATGAAACTTGAATAAGATATACATGCTTTGCTTTCTCTCTCTCCTATATCAATCAACTATATCTCAATTGCGAACTAGTTGGATTCAAATTCAAATCCTCTGTATCCACTAAGAGATTATAGGACTATTTTCAAGCTGGCTGTTAACCAACTCAACCTTCCTCATTTACCCTAGCTTGTAACAAGCTATGTTCTGCAATCCACACATAAGCAGAGGCGGACCAAGATCTGAAATTTTTGGGTTCGGGATTTTAGCACTTTTAAGTTACTGGATTCTAAATTAATAATTTGAACATATTAAATGTATTTCTTAAGACAAATATAGAGTTTTGACCAAAGTTACTGGGCTCGGCCAAACACGCGCCTCGCTCTCTAGCTCCGCCCCTGCACATAAGTGGAGTTCTCTCCCACAATGACAACTAAGATAATAGCAAGTAGCCTCAATTCTAGACTTGTTGAGTTGGCTTCGGCTATATGAGTCCTTACAACCAATTCCAGTACTCAATTATGAATGTTTTATAGAAATAAAAAAATGGAAAAAACACAAATTTTGCCTTCTTTTTCTATTTACAATACTACGACTAGCACTCACTTTTTCTAACATTTCTACCATCTAATCATTTGGGACCTTTCAGTAGAATCAAAGAGAAAAGGATGGATCTTGTAGTATAAGTCGTATTAACAACTAAAATTGCTGAAATTGCAAAAAGTACTCAACAAGAATAATCAAACAAAAGAAAATAAGGCGGACGCAATAGATTGTCTAACCTTAGAAACATTGGCTCTTCCAGGATGCAAGACATCGATAATCTGAAAAATTAAATATGCAAATTAAAACAGATTAAAACATAGTAGTAACAAGTATGAGCTTTTAGATATGCAGTTCAGCTTGTTCTAAGTACTAACAACATAGATAATATAAGTTTTAAAAGACTTACGAATTGTTTCCTTGCAAGAAGACGATTGGTCATGAACTTCCTTGTTCTAATTGTCACTGCTTTGTCCGCCATTTTTCTGTTAAAAACAATTTACCTTAAAAATTCAGCTAAATTTTACTTGCATTTGCATCTACATATAAGCATTCGTGATTCAGCTAAGGAAAATGAAGATATAAAAATTGGATAGAAATCATACTTGTTTGCCTCTGCAATATACTCCGGTGCCCTTGTTCTGAATGCTGCCTCACAGACCTTTCTCGAGTTAGCAGTAATGGAGGCTTTTGTGCTAGGGTTTTAAGTCTTTTAGAAGCTCCATGATACTATTGGGCCAATGAACGACCAGCTGGCCCATTGTTAATCTAGCATCAAAGTGGGCCGTTGTGATTTACGCTGGATGGACTTTTTAAACCACCATTTATATTTTGACTCCATTGTGAAAAGTTTTTAAAAATTGGGGTATTATCATTTTTAATCCTCGCCAAAAACTATTTATATACGGTAGCCGAGAAAGTATATAAAATTTGTATACAAAAAATAGAAAATGTCCGAATATGCCCTTATACTATACGAAATTGAGCATATTTGCCCTTCGTTAATACTTTAGCCCATACATGCCCTTACCGTCACATAGTTGGTCCTTGTATTTCCTTACCGCCACGAAATCCACCCAAATTAATTAGCTCTTTCGTTAATTGTACTAAATTGTATTACAAACTATTTCCTTTTTATTAGTTTTTTTATAAATTTACCTTTCTTTTTTCTTTTCTTCTCTTTTTTTTCCTTTTCTTTCTTCCATATCCAATTACCTCCGTTGTTGATGCCTTCTCCATTTTCGTCAACAATTTCACTTGAAAAAACTCATGAATTCCTACTAATTTTACTATCATAAAACCCATAGGTTCTTCTGACTCGGGGGAGATGAAAATTGTCGGAGAATTTTTTTTGATGGTGTTAATTGGGTGCAGGTAGGATATAGATTATTCAGATTTTGAAGGTCATGTTCCCTTCATAACTGAAGCTCCACAAAAAATAACACCTTCAAAATCTAATAACCATATCCTATCTTCACCAAATTAACACCGCCGAAAGAATTTCTCCAACAATTTTCATCTCCTTCTTTTCAGAAAAACTAGAGCCTTCTCGCTAGGAAGCTTTTGGAGGTATAGGTTTGATTTTTAGGAATAAAATTACGTGAAATTGGTGACTAAAATGGAGAAGGCATCAACAATGGAGGAAATCGAATATGGTAGAAAGAAAAAGGAAAAACAAAAAGAAGAAAATAAAAATGAAGAAAGAAAAGAGAAAGGTAAAGGAAAAAAAATAGTAATAAAAAGGAAATAGTGTTTGTAATACTCTTTAATATAATTAAAGAAAGAGCTAATTAGTTTGGGTGGATTCCGTTTCAAAAGGGCATATATGGACCAACTATCTAACGGTAAGGGCATATATGGACCAACTATCTAACGGTAAGGGCATATATAGATCAACTATGTGACGGTAAGGGCATATATCGGCTAAAGTATGAATGGATGGCAAATGTGTTCAATTTCGTATAGTACAAAGGCATATTTGAACCTTTTCCGTACAAAAATATGTATTTATCGTAATTATTTTAAGAGCGACTATACATTGTCAATTTTACTAAAAAAATAGCCATGTGTCGGTATTACAAAACTCGCTCACCAGAATTTTGAAGCACAAAAAACTCTGACGATCACTAGAACTTTTGGCCACAATGCTGAAAAATCTGGTGATCTATTAGGATTTATAACAAAATTCTGACGATCACCTTTGTTACGAGCTTTTAAATTTTTTGTTCAACATGCTTTAAAATTTTTTCGATCAAGCTACATTAAATTCTGGTATGCATCTTTTTCCCAAGACTTCATTTAATAGCGGTGTCGAAGTATCCTACGTGGACATCGGTCGGTTCGATTCGATTTTGTAGAATTTCGGTTTGATTTTCGGTTTGTGATTTTAATAACCAAAACCGAACCATAATAACTTTGGTTCGATTCGGTTTATTCATGTTCGGTTCGGTTTAATAGGTTCGATTTTTCAGTTTCAAGCCATGACAAAAATAGAACAAAACAACGAAAAATAGATTACTTGTTGACAGAAAAAGACAAAAGAAATAAGAAATCCCATCAAATACGCTAAAAAGATAAGAATCTTTGTGCAAGAGTTATAGATACACTAAAAAAGAATACCAAAAACACATTTGGCAGTTCGAAAATTCTTTTACGAATTCAGTGAACAATTAAACATATTTGAATCATTGCATATTTAAACATATTAAAAATTCTCTTAATTTTTTCTCACTCTCTCTCGATCGCTACTTCTTTTGATGACTCATTAAGTTCAAACAAGTACTTCTGCTATTCTTTACTATTGTACTGCTCATGTTGTTGTATAATGACTTATGAAATGACGGTCTCACAACATAAAAAATTACACCTTAATATAGATAAAAGAAAGAAAGTCCAATTTGTAGGAGCGCACACCGAATTACAAGATGTAAAGGAGCCCCTCATATGTTTTTAAATTTGTTCTTTGTACACCTATGATATATTATTTTTATCTCATACAAAAAGTTTGAAGTATGATTCTTATGTTTGGTTATTTTATTATAAACAATCTATACTCTATGTTTCCTTTTATAAACATATCTCATTTAATAATAGTTAACGTACATTAATGGTAAGGGACTAAGAGTGAAAAAAATAGGTAAAAAAATCCGGTTTAACCGAAAATCGATACAAAAAGTTTGTAATCGCAACAATAAAGGCTTTACCAGTGAGAAACATGCCCCTTTTCAACTTTCTTGTGAGACTTTTGGTCATTTTTAGTGCAATTCAAAGGAAATAATAAGTGATGGAGTGAAAAGGAGGCCAGTTCGAACTTTGGATATGTTCATATTAGCTTGGTCGTTAGAAGTGGGTACAATAAGTGATCCATTTGCACCAGTAGGAGATAAGGTATTCAGTAGGCAATGACATCAAGTTCCATATGAATGTAATTGACATTTTCCTTTTTTGCTATTAGAAATTAAGTAACGTAATAGTTATAGTTATTACAAGTCAAGATTGTTCGAACGTTCAAGTCTTCATAACACTCCTTATTGAAAGCTGATGAAGCAAAGGAAGGGGGAGATAAGTAATATAAGGGATTCCATGTTTGTCGGCCATCTGACTATCTAAGGGTGTGAGATTCATCCCATGTTTAGCCAAGGCATCTACTACAACATTAGCTTCTCGGTATACATGTCTAAGCTCCACATGATCCAACTTCAGCATCAATGACATGTAGTCAGAAATAATAGGTAAGTAAAGTTCATTACCATGTTCGACCATAGTATATACTACATGTGAATCAGTTTCTAGTGAAGTGGCCAGAGGCTAAAGTCTTTAGCTAACAATAGGTGATGTTTAGCTTAAAGTATATATATTTTTATGTATATCGTCTTATATTTTACTTTTGTTTCGTGGATTTTGGATGTTAAATATGATGATTTATATTAATATGAAGTGTTTTTATGTGTAGGAATGATCTGGGAGCAATTGGAGGCGAGACGTGTGAAATTAGAGCCAAAACGGACGAAAACGGGCAATGGGAGCAGTTGGGTGCCACAAGCAACGCCTTGAGCCACCTGTGGTGCTGGAGGCAGTGTGCAAAAATTGAAAAGCAGCATCATAGCTGGCGCCTAGCACTGACCAGGGCGCCAATGACGTGAAATTTTCCTATTTCGCTCTAGACACGGTTATTTTGGCCCTAGACTACCCAACACGTATAAAAGCAAGACTAAACTTATTTGTGAAGGGGTTGACGCCACTTTTGAGGGGAAATACACACGAGAACATCGGGAAGCAAAGAGATCTCAATTTTCTTCATCTTTTTCTAGTATTTTCAATTATTCAACACTTATGAATTTGTTTGATCACATCATGAGTGGCTAAAAATCCATTGTTCTGGGGTTGTGATTTAGCCATGAATATGTTGTTTAACGTTAGCTTAACCTTGATTATAATTCACTAATATATGGTTGTTTATTCAATTATGTGATTAATTACTTAATTGTCTGGCCAGCAATTAGGTTCTATTTATCTATGTTATGCTTGGGAAAGCCGTGTATAGATTAGAGAAGAATTGAAGAGAGCGCGATCTTAACTCTTAGGGGGAGCGGATTTTGTGGTTAGGATAGGAATATACCTAGTCACCATGCTTAATTGCATATCGTATTATTAATACGTTCTTAATAGATTAATTTTATAGGAATATAGTTGTTAATCTATTTCGAATAGGTGAGTAGTACTTCGGGAGAAGGCTATGAGAGCAATTATAGATTAATTAGAAACCATGAGTAAATTGTATGAAAGGGAGAGTTAACTAGAACACAATATGATTGGTGAATCGATCACAACCTTGGAATATTTGTCTCTACTGAATATACAACAATCAACTCGTTACTTGATAATTTAGTCATTACTTAGGATCGTAGTTTAATATAATCATATTCTTGGATTTTGATTTTTGCTTGATTGAATAACAATTTTAGTAATTTAGTGGGTAGTTGATACAAGTCTCTATGGGACTTGAAAATTGACTACTTTATAGTTTTTGCTTTAATTGTTTATTTTCGTCTAGTCTAACGTTACTTGATTGTTGCTCTAATCTCATTAGCTTTGATTGAATGCGTAAGTTCAGAAGCCATGAGAGACTCAACGACTTTGACCCCGAACCTGAGAGAACATTTCATAGGAGGTCGAGGGAAGCAAGGGATATAAATAATATCCAGGCACTCGTTCAATTTCCTGTGATTATGGCAGAGGAGCAACATATAGCTGTTCGGGAGGTGGCGATGCCCAACATTGCTAATGTTACCTCCAACATCGTGAAACACATAATCACTAGGCACTTTGAGCTGAAACAGATCATGATCCAACTACTTCATGCAAATGGGCAGTTTATGGGTCTTCCACACGAGGATCCACAACAGCATATTTTGAACTTCTTGGAGATTAGTGATACTTATATCACTAACGAGGTCACTTCAGACTATGTGAGGCTCACACCTTTTCCATTATATCTGTTGGGCGAAGCAAAGCGACGGCTGAAGGCAGAACCAGCTAATTCTATTACATCATGAAATGATTTGGCAAGAAAATTTATGGCAAGGTTCTTCCCTTCAGGCAAAACTGCAAAGATCAGAAGAGACTTTATACTCAGCTTGGGAAAGGTTCAAGGGGATACTCAAAGACTGTCCTCATCACAATCAGACGAACGAAGTATTAGCTCACACTTTCATAGAAGGGCTCCAGCCTGAAACAAATATTGTGGTAGATGCTGCAGTTGGGGGACAAGTGTTGGAGAAAAGCTTTGACGAGATATATGCATTATTGAACAAATTCTCCAAAAGCAAGCCGAATTGGCAAGGAGAGATGGGCAGATACATAGTGCAAAAGTCTGCAGGGATTCTTGAGTTAGATGTCGTCTCGACATTATTAACGCAGATTTCCACATCGACCAACCAAGTCAATCAGATGACCTTGGTTATTAACAAGCAACAAGCCCCGCCATTGCAACAAGTTCAAATATTTTATGAAGTCTGTGGAGAAGGTCACATAAGAGATCTATGCCCAACAAATCCAAAGTCTGTATATTTTGTGGGTAATGCAAATCGAGGCCAGACAAATCAATATGGGGACACTTATAATCCCAACTGGAGGAACCACCCAAACTTCTCGTGGGGTGGAAACCAAGGTTCTCAGAATCAATATCGACCACAAGCACCTCAACAACAATATAGACCACCTCAGGCTGAACAACAAGCGAGTCAAACAAGCCACCTTAAGGAAATGATGAAGAAATTAATGGCTGATCAACAAGGCCAAGCCATAACAATGAGAAATTTGGAGCGCCAAGTGGGGCAACTTGCTAGTGCCCTAAATATCAGACCAGTTGAAGCTCTTCCTAGTGATACTGAGCCTAATTCTAAAGCTCAAGTCAATGCGATTACTTTGAGAAATGGAAGAGTATTAGAAGAAGTTCCAAAGAAAAAGAAGTATACAGCTCGTCCCGAAGGAGAATTAGTTCCCAAGCCAGTTGAGGAGAATGAGAAAGAGAACAAGGGATCAAAGCCAGTAATTGTGACAAGGCCACCACCTCCGTTTCCACAAAGACTGCAGAAGCAAAAAGATGATGCTAAGTACAAGAAATTATTAGATATTTTGAGCCAAGTGCGTGTGAATTTGCCTTTGGTGGAAATTTTGAAGGAAGTGCCTAAATATGCAAGGTATATAAGAGATATTGTGGCAAACAAACGAAGACATACAGAGTTAGAAACAGTTGCACTTACTGAAGAGTGCAGTGCCAGAGTTCAGAGTAAACTTCCTCCTAAGTTGAAGGAGCCTGGGAGTTTCATAATTCCGTTATCTCTTGGAAAATAAGAAGTTGGTAGAGCCCTGTGTGATTTAGGAGCTAGTATAAATTTGATGCCATCCTATTTGTTCAAGCAACTCGGATTGGGAGTGCTTAGACCTACTACAATCACTTTACAATTAGATGGTTCACTAGTTATACTAGAAGGAATTATTGAGGATGTGTTAGTTCGAGTGGGAAAGTTTATTCTTCCTGCTGATTTTATTGTTCTCAATTACGAGGCAGATGAGGAAGTGCCCATTATTTTGGAGCGACCATTCTTAGCTATTGGTGGAGCGATTATTGATGTGAGGCCAAGGAAGTTAAAGATGAGAGTTGAAAATGAGGAAGTCACTTTTAATGTGTACAAGACACTTAAGCTCCCTAAGCATTATGAGGACTTGTGCATGATTATTGTGGTCGAATTGAAGGGGATATAACAGAGTCCTTATGTGAATTGTAGTGATCCAGATGGGATAACTGATTTAGAGGAGGTGGTGTTGCAAGTTGAGTGTGTAAAGATGATTGAGAAAAGAGTCAGAGATGAAAGAGGAGACCCTCTAAGAGCGTGCAAAAAGGCTAGACTTCATGGGAGAAAGAAGAAGAGGAAGCGCCCAACCTGAGCAGAGTAGCAGAGTCGTGCCACGACTATAAATAAGGCGCTTGTTGGGAGGCAACCCAACCTCTATATATTTTATTTATTTATTATTATTTTTTGTAGTGTTATGTTTTGTGTTGTTTTTATTTTGCAGAGTAGGGGAAGTCTGAGTACCCAAAGTTGAAGCTGATGAGTATGTTTGAGCTTAAGTGTGGGGGAGTCCCGATTCTAAAGATTGGGGATCATGTCCGAGCTAGGCACGAGAGTGTCTCAAGGAGTATTTCTCACCCTTGTTTTAATATTTTTCTCTGTGATCATGCATCAAGGACTATGCATAATATAAGCGTGGGGTGGGGAAACTACTTTCTGAAGTGTAATTGTATAAAACTAATTTTTTTATTAGTTTTTCTTTTAGAACTCGTAGTATACATAGTCTAGGTTCTCAAAATAAAATAAAAAAATTTGAAAAAGCTCGGACTTCTACCAACGATGGACCTTTTGGACAATTCTCTTGAGGGATAAAGTCCGATTAAAAATATCAAAAAGATTTTTTTTTTGGATAGCTAGGCAGTATCCCTTGGTTTTTCTTTGGGTGCCGGTTCTTTTCCAAGGGTGTAGATCGAATCGGGTACTTTAATTTTTTTTAGGAGTAGTTAGGAAGAAACTAAGTAATTTTGAAATACTCATTGACGTGTTTGGTGCTGGCACATTAGGCTATGACATACATTCTTTTTTCCGTGTATTTGATTTGAATTGTGAAGCCTAAGTAAAGTAAATAGCCTATTTTGTGACACTTTAGCTCAGTTGTTTGACTTGTATGCCACACAGTGCAATATTGGTTAATTTTTTCAATTATGTGTGCTTGCATGAGTTGAGAGTTGAACAAAACCGTCATGATTGAGTCATGTGCAATGTGTGTGTGAGGCCTAGTGATATTCTATGTTATCCTGTGTAGTCTAGAACTTGCCCTGTGTGTTAATCGAAGCGAAATTGTAAGTTGTGCTAATCTAGGAGATGACGTAGGCGATTTCTTGCTTGGTAATAGAGGGGCTTGTCACATACAAATAAAATTTTCCGTTGCTAGCCCTTTGAGCCTATAGACCTTTTCTTTGGCACCCACATTACAAGCCGTACCCCTATTTTGTTTTTAATTTGAGATTGTTGAACCTTTACCTCCTAAGGCACTTAGCCGCTAAAAGAAGTAAGGTGATATATTCGGGAGTAGTTTTTGAGTGGAACCATGAAAAGGCCCGTTGGTGCACTAAAGTTGAAATCAAAAGTCATTAGCCGATGAATCTTAATGTATGGAGTGTGTGAAAAGAAAAAAATTGATAGTTAAAGTATGCAGAGAAAAACACACACCTCCACTTCTTATTAAATTGTGCTAGTAGGAGTATAGAAGTGCTTAATTGAAAAAAGGGCTATGTGTATATAGTTGTGGCAAGTGAATTGGTTGAGAAGAATATGTGTTTGAATTGTGAGTGTAGTGTATTAAAGTGCTTAGGAGGGTTAGTCACTATTCCTAAATGTATCATACCCGTACCTTAGCCTACATTACAACCTTAAAGTCCTAATTGATCCTAGATTTGGCTAGCTTAAATTAGTAGAGATCTACATTACGGGCAAGCTTATGGTACAATCACGGGATGCATATGAATTCTTTGTGAGAGTGAGTGAATTTTGTTCAATTGTGTGATGTCTTTAAATTATATTCAAAAGCATATTTGAATGTGTGGACTAGTCTATATTCACTCTTTTGTAAGTGCGTGAGTCCAGAGGGATTAGTGGTTACAAGTTGACTCTTGAGGTCAAATGGTTGCAATTAGGTTATTGGAGTGATTGATTGAATTGTTGTACTTGGGCATGTTTAAAAAAGGGGAAGAATGTAAATTTTTGTATGTTCATGCTTGATTGTCGGTATCGATCATAGTCAAGGGTAAAGTGTGTGATTAAAAGTTAAAGTGCCCCTTTAGTGCCCCTTTAGTGAACTTTCTACGTTGTTGAAGGGTAGTTGTTTGTCTCATTGCTCGAGGATGAGCAAAAGTCTAAGTGTGGGGTGTTGATGTTTAACTTAAAGTATATATATTTGTATGTATATCGCCTCATATTTTACTTTTGTTTCGTGGATTTTGGATGTTAAACGTGATGATTATATTAATATGAAGTGTTTTTATATGTAGGAATGATCCAGGAGCAATTGGAGGCGAGAAGTGCGGAATTAGAGCTAAAACGGACGGAAACGGTCAAGGGGAGAAGTTGGGCGCCACAGGCAGCACCTTGAGCCACCTGTGGCACTGGAGGCAGTGTGCAAAAATTGAAGCAGCGCCGTGGCTGGCGCATGGCGCTGACCTGGGCGCCAGTGACGTGAAATTTTCCTATTTTGCCCGGACACGATTATTTCGGCCCTAGACCTACCCAACACGTATAAAAGCAAGACTAAACTTATTTGTGAAGGGGTTGACGCCACTTTTGAGGGGAAATACACACGAGAACATCATGAAGCGAAGAGATCTCAGTTTTCTTCATCTTTTTCTAGTATTTTCAATTATTCAACACTTATGAATTTGTTTGATCACATCATGAGTGGCTAAAACCCCATTGTTCTGGGGTTGTGATTTAGCCATGAATATTGTTGTTTAACGTTAGCTTAACCTTAATTATAATTCACTAATATATGGTTGTTTCTTCAATTCTGTGTTTAATTGCTTAATTGTCTGGCCAACAGTTAGGTTCTATTTACTATCTATGCTATGTTTGGGAAAGCCGTGTATAGATTAGAAAAGAATTGAAGAGAGCACGATCTTAACTTTTAGGGGGAGCGGATTTGTGGTTAGGATAGGAATATACCTAGTCACCGTGCTTAATTACATATCGTAATCTTAATGCGTTCTTAATAGATTAATTCATAGGAATATAGGCATTAGATTAGCTTGAATAGGCGAGTTGTACTTCGGGAGAAGGCTATGAGAGCAATTATCGATTAATTAGCAACCATGAGTGAATTATATGAAAGGGAGAGTTAACTAGAACACAATATGATTGGTGAACCGATCACAACCTTGAAATATTTGTCTCTACTAAATACACAACAATCAACTCGTTACTTAATAATTTAGTCATTACTTAGGATCGTAGTTTAATATAATCATATTCTTGGATTTTGATTTTGGCTTGATTAAATAACAATTTTAGTAATTTAGTGAGTGGTTGATACAAGTCTCTGTGGGTACGATATTTATTTAATCCATAACAGATTCAATCAAGTTAATCGACTTATCATTGTATTACTTGTATGACCACGTATACTTGCGTGCGCGTTTGGGAGCAACAGTAGGCCTAGCCGAAGTGCTATTAATTCAGTTTCAGTAGCAGAGAAGCAAGTTAAACTGGTTGTAAATCCCCGGACCAATTGATTGGTCGAGTTACGAAAAATTCCTGCAGCTCCCGCTCCGTTAGTTGCTTGATTGAAGGCGCAACTAAAGAGTGCACGAGTTGGCTTTAGGAGAACAAGCTAGTGAAAGAAAGAAATTTTTTATAAGATGATACATGATATCAATTACAGACAACTCCTTGTGGAATTATGAAAAAGATTATGATTTTACATAATCCAAATATGCCAAAGGGTGAAAGGAGCCATTAACATGGCAGGGCCCTCAATTCCTTGGCATAAAAAAGGTCCTTGATTACGCGGACAACGTAAGCGAAGCCATTCGTTGAAGTAGTTGGGTTTTAGGTATATCATTCGATTTTATAATTTTCGTAGAAATAAAATAACACCTTTTTTTTTTATAAGAAGTCAAAAGAATAAAAAGTCCTTTGTAAGATTGATTTCAAGGTTACGAAAGCTCAGTTATAAACGTATAGTACTGACAATGACTTGAGCTACCTAGAATTAATCTCAAGTTCCAAGCAACTAAAATGACCCATCCATAAGTATATGCTTAGTCCGACATCTCCGACCCAGGCGGTCAGCCGTGTTACGATTTTTTGGGTCAATTTGACGTCTCTATCCCAACCCCTCATCCTAAAGAGCAAAAATCAGAATTCAGAAGTACAGAAAAATGGCGCAATACATTTTAGTCTCCACCTTTAAGAATTATGCTGCTGAGTTTTTTATTATCTGGTAACAGCATTTCAATTATCAGCATTGATACAAGTATACAGCCTTGTAAAGCACATTCCCAAGCAAAAATTGATCAGAAGTATACAGCTGATTGGTGACTTCATCACATAAGAGACCTCGAAACAGATTTGCCTGTATGCTCATAAGTGAAAGAAAGAACAAAAAGTTGTCCTTGTTCTATCTAGGTAAAACTAATCGGTGTCATTGTATTGCTCCAGTAAAGCAACTGCCGGCTACCTTATGAAGCAGGTTAAATGAGTTGACGTGAGCTTGTGAATTCTATCCAACTCGGCTCTACTATCTTCCCATGTTCAACAGCACCAGCAGATGCTATACTACGGAATACTCTCCCCGAAAATGCTGATAACAACATCCAAACCGGTTAAATAAGCAGCTCTATAGGCAATACAATTAATTCAGAGTAGCGTTATCAACACTTACTCTGGGGATGCAAAAATGCTTCTTACATATTAAAATCTTATTTTTTTTCCTTTTAAGGGAGGACCAGGGGAATCAGAAGAGAGAGAGAGAGAGAGGCAATACCAAATACACGTTTTTCATTCAGTCAACACTTGTGAAAGGGCATTTCCGCCTTAGATGGAAGCTTGGTCCACCTCATCTGAGCTTTCTTCATACATGAATGAACTATCCTCGCTGCCACTACCTTGATCACTACTATAACTGCTCTCTGATGTACTCATGAATGAAGAGCTATCAGATTCAAGACTGCTCAAGTGTGATGAGGAGTTAATTTCGCTGTTCACATCACTGTTGTCATGTTGTTCAACATCATTAAAGCTGTGAAAATGGATAATAGGAAACAAATAAATGGCACAGGTGGATCACCAATTATTTATGTTCAAGTAATGGAAACAAACCAACCTGCCTTCCAGAGGAAACTCCGCTAAAACACATAAATCCGGCCTTTCTTCCGACAATCGCGCTACAGGAATAAAACTGCTTGGCGCACACAACCAGAAAGTAAAAAGTCTATCTTCTTAATGATGTTAGGAAAAAGTTAACTAGAAGTTGTACTACCTAGGGCTGCAGCATCGACGATACCAGTCACCTTCAGATGCCAGGCCCTCTCGATTAGATATATCCTGTGTGAAAGCAGTTCAGGTGAAACCATCAATAAAGAGAACAGGAAATGGAAGGTGAAAATTTCTTAATACGACTGTTACGAGCAGAAGTTTATACATACAAGATATTTAAGATGCCCAAAATCCCCAGCAAGCACTGCAGCTAATAGCCTTGCTACTTCTACCTACAGTCCACATAAGTTAGACCACTTCCTCCCTTGACTTACTTTTCCTATTTATTTCCTACTAAATATGGGAAACGAGGATGTTCAGGGGCAAAGAACACTTACTTCTTTCAAATGCATGCAATCCCTCAAAATCAATACCTGGAGTAAGCCTCCACCCCCACTGCCTCCTAGATTCCTGTAATATGAATGCTATTAGAATAAAAATAGTGCTAAAAGAGATCATAAGTTCATATACTAACTTGATACGGAGGGCCTAAGAGGAAACCTACTTGAGAAAAGCGCCAGTAATTGAGTAGGATGTTGAAAAGTCAATGTACCTCAATTTACGAAATCCCTACAAAAATAAATAAAACCGAGGATTGTACAAGAGGTTCCCTTGGAAAAGCAACCACTGTAGTCGCCCAAAATATAATAATTACATGATTGACACAGCTTGATACACCTCCCAAACTAATAGAAAAATCCAACTCTAACAAAAGTGGTCTAACTTTAGAAATTTTCTTGAAGTTACCTGATAAATTATAAGTCTACAGAACACTTAGGTTCCAGTGTGAATAACAACATCAGGGATAAAATTGCTAACGGCATAGCATTTCAACTTTTTCTTAGCTCAAGTATGTCACAAGCTGAAGAGTTTATCAATTAGGCCAAAAGAGAGAAATGACAACAATATACAAGATAAATGCTCAACAGATAGCAATTCTAAGATGATATTTTAATTTGATGTTGCTTAAGGAGTTCAAAAGAAAGTGTGGGCTAAAAAACCCAATGTGCAATCTTTTCATACAGCCCAAAAAGGGGAGAGGTTTCTGTAGTTCCTTCTTCAGTAAACTAAACTATTTACAGTCAAGCCAGCTTTGCACCTAGCTAACATAGAGAGATCACTAGAACCAGGTAAATGACTGGATCAACAAGTAGTAGTTCAATGTTACAACCACGAAAAATCAAAATTGGACGGTGTATAATTAAATGAATATGAATAGTGTCAACAAAAGAAAATTCCCTCCCTCCTCCCTGCTAAAATAGTTTATCTTGATTGTGTATCTATATCACTGAAGTCCGAAGCCTTATTTCCTATCTAAGAACTTCACTCTATTCTTCTGCATTTGTGATCTGAGTCATTTGTTTGTCTGATCAACAAACTCGTGAAAATGTGGTTAAACTAAACCTAGGGGCATCTGTCAAATATAAAACAGAGTATTCCCTTCCAGGCTGCCGAATACATCAGTCGATGATCTCATCAGTTCAGCCACATGGTCTGGATGAGCCTTGAAACCATAGACAAACCAAGAATTAAGAAAATTCTTAAATTTTTTATATGCAGTTGATTCTAAAATAAACACTTCCTTTTCTTTACAAATGGCAAATGAAAAAATGCCAAGTTTTCAGGAAATTTGATGCACTGGCGAAAACAAGCATAATGTTACTGATGGTGCAGACAATCTCAATGCGACCATCTTTGTTTTATGCAGTGTGAAGCTTAAAGAGACAAAGGCGACCTTGCAAAAACAGTGTTGAAGTAGTCTATACAAAAGTAGCAGCTTCACCATACAACTTCTACTATGATTGTCAACTCACATTAAATTAGCAAGAATCAGCACCATCGATAAATTTCATCCAGATTAAACTCAAAAATTCATGTATTGACTAGTCTAGATTGGCTTCCGGTACCAACAAAGGAAATAGACATTAGCTTCTCATTTTGACAGTGCTAGGTTCTTGCTAGACCTAGAAGCAAGTCAGCTTCAAATGGCTTCATTGGACTAGACTCAAGTTTTATGCTAAGACATGGCTACACATCGCGTTATTCGAATTGAACGGCATACAGACCCAAATAAGGCTTGAAATGCTGGATAGAAACGCAAAAGATCAATCTACTGAAAAGCTTCATTCTCGAAAAACAGACCTTAATGAGTGTGCGAGCATTATAATCATTCAACTTAAATCCCTTTAGGGCCAATGAAGACAAGTGAGGACAATTGCTCACTAGATCACTGCATGTTGGCAATTTCAAACTGTCGTCTCGACCTGAATACACATGTGGAATATGAAAAGAATTCTTTAAATGGCTATTGAGAAAGCAAAAAATAAGCATATAGAAAGATAAAAGAATGCACCTGTTTTTGATGACTCAAAGAATAGACGCTCAATCAGGGGACAAAATTTACTTATAGAATCCAGTGTCTGCCTTAATTCCACATGACTATCAGATGAACAAAACATTTCATGTTAAATACTGACATTGAACTAGAGACAAAGCTAGAAATGGAGCCATTTGCTCACAAAAAAAAAAAAAAAAAAAAAAAAAAAAAAAAAATATAAAAAAAAGNAAAGAATAAGAATTTATCATGACTGTACTAGAACTTAGTATAAACAAATTATGGTCTTATTGGATCCCCAGTACTATCCATATTGTTGTCAAACAATTCAGAGTAAATGATCAACAAAATAAATGAGTTGTGACAGAAGAAACTAAAAAGTAGTGAGTTATATTCTATTTGTTTTTTGATAAAGAAAGTAATGTGCTTTTTACTTGAACAAGCCAATGACTTTCAGACCAAGTATTTCACTTACTTAGAATCTACTGTTGACAAGAATGAAAAACACAAACCGGAAACATGTGATATAATCATATAAAATATGGTGTTTCAGACAAATACTTAAATCACTTGGGCTCTGTGTTGTTCACAATAATAACAAACACAAACTGAAAACATGAGCCTATACTTGTGCTGTTCCCAGAAATCAACTAAAAGAGAACTCATGCTGCCACCAATTATTTAACTTCAAATGCTTATCTTGAGTAATTAATAAGACAGAGAAATACCCCACCAAGAACATGTTCATGTATGCCTTTAGTCTCTCAATGGAAGTCGAAAAACAAATAATCAAACATGAAGGCACTAAATCCATGGGACTTCTGCTTACTTTTCAGCAGAATGCATAAGCAAATTCGGACCAAAAAAGAATAAAACAGAAGAAACTATCAATTCCAATACTTACAGGCCAACAATTTCCAGATCAAGCAGCATTGGGCAGGCTGACAATGCAGCGTTAAGTGCAATACTGTCCAGTCTTTCGATATTGTACAGGTGCAACCTTCTCAAGCAAGCCCTGAATTTTTCAAGAAGGCAGAGCGAAATAACCAGATATTACACAGCAGCTTTTAATTAAAAAAATAACCAGATATTATACAGTATTTATATATACAAAATCAGTATATAAAATCACATAACATAGGTTTATCAAGAATGGAGCAATACCCTGGAGTTCCATTGTTAGCATTCAGAGGTGCTAGGCAAGACCTTGTAAGAGTAGAAGTCTCTTTCCCCTGCCTGGACCTCTTATCATTCCATGAGAATCCTGCAGCATCTGTAGATTTCCTTATAAAATTAACCATCGATTGAGAAGACCCCGATGATGAAGCGAGTGCGCCAGGTACACAGCCCAGCTTCAGAGACCTGCATTCAGTAAAGTCAGTGTTTGTCCACCAGTGCAAATACAAATTTTTATTCTTTGTATAACAGCCTTTTGAGGTCATTATGAATAGCATCTCAAGTACCCACTTTTGTGCACTTAAATCCGATGTTCTTTGAGATATCCACCTAGAACAAGGTAATTACCATCCTTTACTCACTCTCTCACATAACATTTTCTCGTGTAAGACCTAAATCAACATGTATCCATGGATCTACTCTGTAGTGCTAAAGTGATAACAGTATTTTTCAGTATATTCAATTCACTATTGTTCTTCGGGGCTTAATGTGAATTAGTCTTTTAAAAACCAACCGAAGAAAATTTAAAAGGAAGAAGATTGAAGTTAATGATGCAGAGCACGGCAATTATCTTACTGGAGCCCATTTCCTGCACGGTGAACCACTGTTGCCACAACAGCATTATTGACTCTAGGAACCACTGTGATCAAGTCAACATTAGCATAGCATGCAGGGTCTGCGGCACATTTTTTGAAAAAGGTACATGCTGCCGCAGCATAACATAAACTTTGTGTGTCAAGCAATGAAAACACCTGCCCAAGAAAAAAAAATAACCACCAAAACATTATCTTATTTTCATAAGCACAAATTGCTTCCATCCTCAACTGTACATTTTGTAATAGCCAACACCTTACCATCAACAAACTTTATCACCAATTCATCGTGAAGCCGTGATAATACAAGTATTCATCGTTTCGCAGACACAGAAAAATGTCAAGCGGCTCGAACCACTATGCCTCAACCCCCAACTCCTCTATATGTATTCTACTCTATATGAACCAGTTTATAAAAATCTTCAAGCGTAACCAAATATCTGAGTAATGAGTACAACTATCAAGTACC
This sequence comes from Nicotiana paniculata, assembly GCA_005239505.1. NCBI lineage: Eukaryota > Viridiplantae > Streptophyta > Magnoliopsida > Solanales > Solanaceae > Nicotiana > Nicotiana paniculata. Next base: position 40,638 of record ML317546.1, read on the forward strand.
AACAATATATACCTCAAATTTCATACAATGAAACAAAAGCACATTTCAAAAGCCATCGTAGTGACTTACTTTCACTAGGATTAGTAAAGTATGGAAGCCGAACCAGAGCAATCCTATTCACTGATTGTACATAACTAATAATAAACGAGATTATTAATAAACGCCAACTACTGAAACCAAACAGCTCTCAAAATAATTCATCCATTAGGATAAATTCTGTACAGAAAAAAGAACATGAAATGAGCATGAAAACTACACACATTTCAAACTCCCAGCTCAAAAACAAAAGAATAAAATTTTGGAAAAGGTAAAAATAACAAAGCAAAGCATTAGCAAAATCAGATTAGTAACTATAAGCTACACAAGTTTCCAATTTACAACAATTATGTATATACCGATAATTAAAAGAAGGTATGTATGAATAGAACATACTTTTATAGTTAGATCGGAAGGAAGAGCCCAAACGACAGCGTTATGCATGGAATCGCGAGCGCGGGCAGATCGTTTGCCAGCTTCGAGAAGCGCAGATCCTAATCGAAGTGCGCGGTTTATCATATCATTCTGTTCCGAATCGGAAGCTTTAGAACCGAGAAGCCGATTGAAGGAGATGTCAAAGGAGGAATCGGAGAGACCGAGAAACGATTCCAAGAGCACGTCGTGATCGATATAGGAACTGAAACCATTGGAACTGGTGGTGAAGTTAGGGTTTAAGCCGGAAGTGACGGAGCAGCAGGGACGTTTCGGACTCGGCTTCGGTGTCTCCATCGCCAGCGCCGGCGACTGGCGTCGGAGAAGGAGAGTATCCATGAAGAGCGGAGGGCGCGAGAGATGGGAGCGGGCCCGGGAAGTGAAGCGGTGAAGAAAATGAGAAATTCGTGATTTACGGATTAAGGAAAATTGTGGGGACACGCGTGACGTAGAATATGACGACGTGGAATGGGATTCGCATGCAGATGACTTGCCAATTACGTCACTCTTTGACCCTACTCTACTTTTGGCATGTGGTGATGGAATTTCCAGTTGAGAGAATCAATATGTTGAGAATAGTTATTATGGTGGGATTATTGGAATTTTTTATTTTTATGTAAAATTGTTTGAATTCGAATTTTAAAAATATTTTTTTTTTAATATGGCGTGTAACAACGACAATATATTAGTAAATTTAAATTAATCAAATATATATTACGAATATTAAACACTAGAGAGAAAGATTCCTATTTCTAAATGTTGTAAATGAGAAATATGAAAACTGGACATGTGTATAAGTAGTTTGGTATTCAAAAAAGATTGTTCAGATTTGATAGAGTGTCTCAACTCTTTTTTTATTTTACCTTTTTGCAAATATTTTAGAGAATAAAGTAGACAAATCTATATTTGTAACTCTGATCAGAGTTGTATTCTCTAATATTACTAGCTTTTATTATGTGACTTTCAAAACAATTTGTTATTTTATTTCATTCATTTATGTATCCATAATACTAACACAGTTTAATTAAATGATTTCTCGGAAATAATTTAACCATTACGTGACTTAAATATATCATGATTTTGCTGAACAGTGAAAAAGAAAATTTTCACGAGCAAGTTACACCTTCGGATGATCGACCAAAAATTACATTTGCTAGCCAAATTATAATATATATATATATATATATATATATATATATATATATATATATATATATATATATATATATATATATATATATATATTACTGGTTATTATTTTTTGGGAGGCTATACAATGTGATTTTATCAATTTTCATGGAGTTCCGAAAGCCCCATTCACTTTTTGCTTTACGTTGTGAGAAATAAAGGGGGGATTTGCATCTATACCCGTTTTTTGGGTCACGTTTTAAATATACCCGCTTTGCAAAAAATTACAAGTGTACCCACTTTTCGCGTAAACTTCAGGCATACGGACCTGAAGTAGCAAAGGCAATCACGCAAACTTCAGCATTCTAGTAGACGGCCTGAAGTTGTTTGTAATTGCTGAACTTAAGCATTCTACTAGCTGAAGTTTTGTTCTCTATTTGCTGTACTTCAGCATGCTTTAGCTGAAGTTTTGTCTTGGATTCAATAGTTTTGTCGTAAAGCTTTTTCAAAAATTTCAGCAGAAGATGCTGAAGTTATTTAGTTCATTTGTAAAAACTTCAGCACTAAATAAGCTTAAGTTTTGTCCTGGATTCATTAGTTTTGTCATAAAGCTTTTTCAAAAACTTCAGCAGAAGATGCTGAAGTTATTTAGTTCATTTGTAAAAACTTCAACACTAAATAAGCTGAAGTTTTTGTCCTACAGTCGTACTAGCTGAAGTTTTATTCTCTATTTGCTGAACTTCAGCATGTTTTAGCTGAAGATTTTCGCGTAAACTTAGTGTTGGCTGAAGTTTTTGTTTTTAATTGCTGAACTTAAGCATTCTAATAGCTGTCTACTAGCTGACAAACTAATTAAACACCTCATTAACACAAATCACTGGAGAAACAGGACATCCTAATCGGCGTTGGAAGAAACACAAGATAGACCATCTATGTAAATAAAAATTTAAAACCAAGAGTGCCATAATAGTTCAACTTTCAAAGCTTAGTGTATGAATTGCATCAATAAAGCCGCAATCAGCTTGCTGTTTGATATTTCATTCCTGGATCAATCTGAATTCATTGCAAATATAATAAATACAGACAATGAAGTATAAATAGATGAAGAAAAGTTCTAAAATGTTGTTTCAACAAAAATGGCAGTCATTATGAGCAAATCAGCAGTAAAATATACTACAAATTACAAAAAATGAAGAATAGAAAAGAAAAGAGGAAGAAAGGAGCACACATGTAGCAGGAAGAAGGAGACGCCTCAAGTTATAAAAATTAAGGTATAGGTTATAAAAATATGGATATAGATTAAATGGGGGCGACCAAATAAGGCGCCCCGTGCAATTTTTACGAAATAAAGTTGTAAAGGTGATAGATCGGGCCTGGCCTTGAAATTCCAGTAATCCATAAGTTGGCCCATGAAGCTGTTTGGGCCACCCTATTTGTATAAGGGGATTTTTACATAAATAGTCGGTCATATTATTATTTTTTTTTTAGCCAACTACATAAATTATATATTAATTATATATAATTATACATATAAAATACATAAATTATGTATATATTATACTTTCACCGGCTATTTCTAATTTAAGTTATTGGTGGGCGGCTATTTAGATTAATTCTTCTTTGTGGTAACAATCCCTTTTCCCACCTTTACCCTGAATGTGCCGTTTGAATTTGATTTTTGTTGTTATTTAAAATTTGCCAAAATATTTAGCAAAAGATGTGCTTGGATTAGTTTTTAATACATTAATTTTGGTGGATGTCTGTGTATACAACCATCATAAAGGTCCAAAATATAGTTACATCTGTTAATTTTACTAAAGTAGGAAAGTGCTTATCTCAAAAGTTGTAGGAACATCAAGATTTCTTGCCCAAATGCTAAACCTTATTTCAGGCTAAATTTCCACCTATTTGTGAGAGCATCAAGTGCTGAAGCAGTACAGATGTATGAGAGGAAATGAACCATTGTTGCAATATCAATATTAGCGTGAATGTATGAGTTTAACCGGTTACCTGAAGAAAAAAATTATATTTGTCGTGACATGTTAAAATATACTAATAGTACAAAAATTTTGTACAGTGTAAAAACTATATAAGTTTGAATCCGAAATGTATATATTACCTCTATGGATCTATTTACCTTAAAAACGGATAACAATTGAATTTATATGTGATTTTAAAGACACGTGATTTCACTTGGCACAAACTGAGAAAATATGTCAATTGATATTGAAATTGACCGTAAAGAAAAATAAAGCAAACAAAATGAGATATAAACAAAGTAACAGAATATTGAGAGTTTAAAGAAAAGAGTAGTATATGTATTAGTGAAAACGTGGGTTTATTAAATGGCGACATATGTCAGCAAAGTTTGGAGAAAAGTGAAGAATGACATGTAAAGATGATATATGAAACACCCCGGTGATCAAACACACTCGTACCGTGCTAGTTAGCCCCGGGACTGATCATCATAAAATAGCCCGGATCAGGTGCGGGAGAATATCTCATAATTACAAATGAGGAAGGAATCAACTAATCCCGGATTATATGAGATTTATCATCATTACTCCATCAATTACAAATCAATTATGTAACGTACAATAAATGCAATAAATGATTGTAATGGTCAGAACAAGGCAATCAATTACGAGATTGACTCAACATGTATGTGATTGACTCAACAGGCACGAGATTGACTCATCAGTTACAATTAACTCATCAGTTACGGAATTTCAGCATTTACACAGCTGTTACAAGTCTTCCAAAAGTAACAGATGTATTAAGTAAATGCTCATAATGAACCCATAATTCAAGGAGAATAGTTACTTAGATTTAGCCCTATAAATAGACATGCTTTTATCACCTTCAGAGGAATCTAATTTTCTTCTCTACAATTCTAGACATTGTAATTCATAGTATTTCACTCCCAAGTTAGTCATAGTTCGGCCCTTCAAGCTCCGTTCGGCTCAACATCCTATCAAGGATTATTCAATAAGAATATTTCTTCTCTGCTTTATTTTTATTATACTATCTGTCATTGAATTTATTTTTCACTTCTCTATCACGTTGTATTAACAAAAATTTATATATTTCGGATTGAATCGGTTGCTCGTGGCCCGTCATATAAAATTATTGTTTTGACCTTGAAAATTATTTTTTGGGTTAAACAGTTTGGTTCCGTTACCGGGAATTCAAGCAAATTTGCTATTCATCCAAAGATACTAACAATTTTTGTTAATATTTGCTTGTTTTCAGTTTAAACCTTCATGATGGCTGAAATTTGCCAATCAACATAGTTGAAGACAACCAAGCTGGAGATGGCTTTACCATGAAAAAGAAAAAGAGAATAATACCATGATAATATTATGTAAGCAACAAGTAGAGAAAAATGGAGAGTGTACATTATTATATTAGTACCACAACTATTAATGCCGAAATTAATTAAAAAATCTAAGCCAAACAGTACCGAAACATGAAGTTCAAATACATCATGTAATTTTAATTTGCAAAATTTAGTTCTAACTCGACAGAAACAAATCAAGGAACGAAAAAAGCATATAGAACACCTCCGGGAATTTCCGACTATCCCACGAGAATGATATGCATAACCGTTACAATACCGAGCTTCAGATAGAGGAAGGCACAGATGTTCAATCGAAAGTTAAAAATAGGTTCAAAAACCAAACCGAGGTGGTTCTTGGGTGATTTGAATCTAAATGCAGAAATCTAAAAAACAGGTCCGAGCAAAGAGATACGAGATTTTCTTCACTGGCTGAAAAAAATCTGGACCTTCCCGAACAGGTAAGGAATCACCACCTTGCTAAATTGAAAAATTTCACAGGAAGAAAATGAAGGTTAGAAAAAGCATGGGTAAAACACGACGAGATTGTTTACAAAGATACCGCACCTGACAACTGGAAAAGAAAAGATAGGTGCGGGATGGATAATTAAAGACTACGAGGAAAATGGTTCATTAATATCCGTGGATAATTACACAAAATATTTTCGGAAACAATCATTGAACCTAATTTATCCTTCAAATTTTTAGCTGAAACCATGTCTTAATATTATTATTATTTTTTTGCTCTAAAGTGCTCCATTGTTTGGAGTCACTGTTACTTTGTGCTTATGAGAAATTGCTTTGTTAATCTAATGCGGTTTATCGTGTTTTCCAATTGATATGTTCATACTATGTAATAATTTTTAGGCGAGAGTGTATAAGATGAAAACAGTGATATATATAGGAGTGTCCAATTTAAAATAGTTCAGTTTTTGTGTGAGCTAATATGTTGTTTTGGTTGTAAATTAGTTCCGGTGTAGTTTGGACTTTAGAAGAAGGCTAATACCAGATTGTAGTTTGTTATTTTCTTTAGTCTTATGAATGCTCTCTTTCACTAAATATCAAGTTGGTTCTTTGATTTTGCATTTGAATTGGAAGCTGTGATTGAGTCATGTTGTTGCCATGCATAAGTAGTAAAAGGTTGGTTGGAGCTTAATTGGTTTCATGATAAGATTCGAACTAAAAAGAATGAGTCAAACTTATGTAAAAATCAGCAAAATAGGCCGCTACCTTTTAGTATCACCACAAGTCCATAATTTTTTTTTTAGTTTTAAACAATGTAAATTATCTAAGGTAATCTTCTTACACTAGTCTCGTCTTTTAATTAGTAATAGTGATAATCATAAAGTCAATCCAACTAATTATACACTACCCATATGTAAATTCTATGCTGGTTGGAAAACGAACAATCAATCTTGGTTAGTGTAAGTTAGGATCGGGGATTCGTCCTAGTTTGAGATTAATGAAGTCATCAACAATGAAGGACATAGGCAAAACATGTAAACCAAATAAAGCACAGTTTATTTAAAACTAATTTAAAGCCAAATGTAGTCAATAAAACGATCGTGCTAGAACCACGGGACTCGGGGAATGCCTTACACCTTCTCCCCGGTCAACAGAATTCCTTACCCGGACTTTGTCTTTGCAGACCAATTATAAAAGAGTCAAATCTTCCTTTGACTAGGGATTCAACTAAAAGGTGACTTTGAACACCCAAAAATCAAATCCAAATGACGACCCTGTAAATAAAATAATCCCTACTCAAATTTATCACTTTAATTGGAAAAACCGGTTAACACACACTCCATGCACTACATATCTTCTTCTGGGGTAAAAAGGGGTGTGGGAGTAATTACTGGGGGTAGTTATGATGCATAAGAAAGTCGAAGTCTAGTTTTGAGATGTCTTGTCTAATAGACCCTTGCTTGTCCCAAATGGGAAACAATATCTCAGTGTTTTGATCTTCACTCTGATCTTATTTTTGATGCGCTATCTTTTAATCACTTTAATTTGCCTGCCATGTATTGTCGAATATATTGAGCAGTAGATATATACTTCTAGAGATATATGCAAGAGCAAGAAAGCTCTTTTACCAGCCACCACATAAGAGTTGCATCTTATTTGGCAAATTAAAATATACTGCTCTTTCAAATGTAGCCACTATACAAATTTATTCAATCAAATCCAAAACCATTTAAGCTATTAGACCTGAAAATGTCTGGTTTCCTTTTTAATGATAAACAATATCTTCAATCTTGGACTTTTTTTGCTCGATTTGTGTTCTATTTCTAACATTTTTCTTGATACATACGTACCCTACTACAATGAAGGATGTATAGGAGATGAATATTAAAGTACTCTTTCAAAGAGCACTTTGGCTATGTGCAAATTGATAGTTCTTGTATCACAATGAGCTGTATAGTAAAAACTTTTGGCAATAGTAAGAAAATTGTCTTTAATATTGGCATCCAGATCCTCATCTGAACAATCGGATTGTGATAGCACGAGCTCTGCTAGTTGTTGCATGTCTGATTCTATCTCACTAAACGTCAACATCCCCAGCTGCTTTTCAATTCTTTGGCCGTCTGCATTTTGTCCCTGGATTTATAATTACACGACAAGAACATCTGGTTGTTAATATCAGGCAAAAGCATATCTCTTTGGACTTTCTCAAGAAGACTAAAAGTCGCTATACTACAAGAATGTATTTATATCTAGAAAGAGATTGCTATAAGAATGTCTCATCAGAAAAGAGATAGTGATAATTAGAATAACCATGACAACTAAGTCCAGACACATACATAACTCTAGTCATCAAAAGAGATTTGAGATTATAAGTAAGTTAGTGAGTGCTTTCTATAGAAGATCTTTATACTGACTATTTTTAATTTATTTGATTGGATAAGTGATTATTTGGGTTAATTCTTCTTCTAATAAAGACTTGAAAGAAGAAAATGAATACAAACAATTGTGTTGATCTTATAGATCGACTTTCATACTAGTTTTTGCTTCACAATAAAAGTTCGACTTCATGAAAGTACAACCTTATCCTCCTTCCATTACATCTTATTTAATTATTTTTAATTGAGACTGAATATGAAATTTAAGAAAGAAATAAAAGCATTTAGCAATATCAAAAGTATCTTTAGCATGTCATGATTGTTGTGACTATAAAAACGCAAAAAACAAATAGCAACAATAAGATGTTTTATAAGTTCTATGTTAGATGAGTCTAACCTTGTAGAGGTGGAAGAGACGAAGTCGGTGACAAACTCTATTGGTGATTTCCATTAGGCTTTGATATTTTGGATGGGACAACAATAGCTCCCCCGACACCCAACGGCGAGTGCATGAATTTAACGTACCAATTAGAAGCTCTGCAGCTCCTTCACCATCGACAACGAGCAGCCACTTTTCCCACTATAGACACGTATGAGTATAAATGTGATTCAATTTAATTATTCATTTCATTTATAAAATAATTAAGATTTGATAAAATCTTCAAGAATAGTAGTATACTACTTACAGCATGACGCAAGAAGTGATGGATGTCTCTGCCATGTGTCAGCAAAGCGTCCAGAGAGAGCTGGTTTAGGGTTTCGAGTATAATCCCCACGAGCTTTTGTTCTGCACTATTATACCTGCCATTGCCATGTGATTGAATAATCATTACAAGATTATGCACACACACTTAAAGTGTTAAACTATCCTCTTTAGCTGCAATGACTTTCTCTAATATCGTAACAAGAAAGGTTTGCTACGAGTCTCACATTCCGGGGCTAACTCATAGTAATGTAATACTTATTGCTACAAAAAAAGGTGTAATGTAGTTATAATGGTAAAACTTTTGTCACGCCGAAGAAAACATTATAGCAACTGATTTTATTCTTTTATCGATCTTTTAGGTTTTTTACACAAATAATCAGTTAAATTCATTTTTTTTATCTTGTATAAATTGACGACTCAATGAAATCGGAGGCCTAAAGTCAAAATTGAAGAAGATGTGAGGAAATAGTATTAATAATGTGACAACGGTTAGACAAATAGACACGATTTATTTAAATAATCAAAAAATATTTGTATGGTCTTAATAATTCTTTTTTCAAGGTTTAAGTTTTCTTTTATGTATTCCACGATATAACATTGTCTAATATTCTAAAATTTTGAGTTAAATTATTCAAGTCTTCTATCTACCAATAAAATATTTGATAACCAAAACCAATGTTGTGTAATAAAACAAAATATTAATATTTTATTAACTTAAAAGAATCTTACTAATATAAATAATTACAATTAATAGAAAAAGTTTTGGAGGGCTTTGTCTCTTGGGGGATCTTACGAGCATCTAACTTTGATGTGTGATAATCAATATGAGACAATTGAACATACTCTCCAACCTATAAAATAAATACATCAGTATCCAATGTATTATTAATATAAAATGATACACATGGTTACCCTAGAGTCGCACATGGTTATACGCGTACTATTACATATATTATAGATCAACTTTTCGTTTAATTTGTTGGGTGAGCGACAAAATTCTTCCATCTTTTTTATTGTATCTGACATATATGTAGCTTGCACATTAGTCTCCTTGTGAGTACAAAAATCTAGCATCAGTGAAAACAATTTAAACTTTTGTAGGACTTCAAGAGCGTATTGACGCCATATGAACACAACACTTTAATATAACAGTAGTAAATTATGTAGAAGAAAGCAGGCACTGGAGATAGTCATTACCTAGAATTCAGGTAGTGTCGAGCGGTGGAATGTATGAATTCGTGAATAAAAGCAGCCTTGTGTTCCGCAGATATTTGTTTCTTGCCAAAGTAACATCTAACACAATCCATAAGAACAACGGTTTTGACCCAAACCATTCGTTCTCTTGACCTTTCTAGCTCAAATATACTAGCTGCGGCTAAATAATACGTCAGCATCAAGCTTCTTTCGCTCACTCCAAACTCTCCAAGCCCACATTCTTTATACCACCTTCATGCATGACGTTTTAGAACGTTTAGATAAAGTAAAAAACATTGAAAGAAATTGTCTAGAGTGACCCATAATTTCAATACAATACTTAGCTAAAGATTGGACATGACAGAATGAAAAAAATATATATCTCTCTTTCTCTCTCTATATTATTAGTCGGGAATAAATTTAGTATTAATATGCGTGTACTCCTTCATCGTTGGGTTTGGAGTCGCCTTTGTTAGTAAACACTTGACCTCTCCCCTTCCCTCAACCCCAATGTGGGACTTCATATATATATATATATATATATATTTGTATGCTAGTAAAAATATAAAAATCTTAAGATTATTTTGAACTCATATAAAAATATAAAAATCTTAAGAACTGGTGATCTTTGAGAACTCGTATAGTTGATTTCAACTTATTTGGGTGAAATGTTGTTGCTGTTGGTGCTGCTTATCTTACTACCAAAGGTGAATTAGGTAATGGAAAGTAACTTACTTGCGAATTCGTCTCCACTCGAGCTGATGCAAAGCTTGGCAATTGTTATAGTCCGATTTTGCTAGCTCCAGATATAGGTTATTGTTAACAAAAGGCATCCTATATCAACAAGATACCAAATTATTGTAGAAGAAATATTTTTTTAGAAAGAATCAGCTTTTTTATTTTGAATAAATCTTAAACGTCGAATTCAGTGGCCAATATGACTAGACGTTTACGGTTTATCAATAGGCTAACGTTGAGGTGTGATCAAGATGAGACAACTGAACAGACTCTCCACCTATAAAATAAATACATCAGTATCCAATGTATTGTTAACATAAGTTGGTTTTTATTAAAAGCAAGAGTGTTAGATTTTTCCCAATTGTCCTTATGTTTGCAAGGAACAACCATTTCTCAGGTTTTTTTGACTGCATTCTATTGTAGCCGCTGGTTTTGTAGCATTTCTTGAACATATATATATCTATATATACATGAATGAGAAATCAATGATTGAGTGTTCATTTGATAGAACATAACCAAACAAACAGTAAGACACACATAAAAATTGTGTGCTGTTTTTTTTTGAAAATTGTAACCTGAATACAATACGAAATATGGTGGGGCTCCAATTACCTTGGGTTTGGTAATTAGGCCACTCTCGAGGTTGAATCTTTATATTAATATATAAATATATCCTCACTAGCTAGCTCCCCTTAAGAAAACAACAGTTTCTTCTTTGTTTATCACGCGACTCCTCTTATTGTAACAGATATTTTTTTACTAGACTTAAATTATATTCGTTGATAGTATAAATAATATAGATACTTTAAGTTACCAATTATCTATTTTAAGTTATCAATCAATGATTATTATAACTTTAATGATCATCATCGCTATATTTTTGCACCAGATTATTTTTGTGCAAGAAAAGGTTACTGTGTGAATAGGGAATATGAATCGTTAAAAGTACCTATATAATGTTTTGCCAATCCACACATCGTCTTCACCACCATATTGTTCTAGAAAGAATCTTGTTTCTACTCGGGGCAGGCTAGCATACCATGGTACATCTAATGCATATCCCACCTGTATAAAAACAACCATGTTAAAATAAAAATAAAAAAATAAAATGAAAGTATAGTATAATACAGTCGAACCTCTCTATAACAATTTTGTTTGTTCCGATTATTTTTGGATGTTATAGCGAAGTGCTGTTATAGAGAACATATATTATAACATAACTTGAAAATTGGTTCCGGAAAAGCTTAGCTTTTATAGACAAGTGTTGTTATACGGGGATATTGTTATAGAGATGTCTAACTGTATACGAAGAAAATAATATAACTGATATATGTACCTCTCCAGGTAAATCTTTAGTGATTATCCACTTGTCTAGCAGTTCATTTTTAGCTCGTTTTTCTCGTAGAAAATTAGAGGAGAATTTCTTGGCATTGTCAAGTATTTTCTCGCCAGGAAACATTAGCTGAGAAGCCCTGTAAAGATTATACATTCCTGTCACAGCCTGGTTTGATTGTCCCACGAAGCAGAAAAATTCACCCCCGTTCTCAAAATGTTTGAATACGTCTGAGAAAATAAGCAAGCACATGTTCATCAGTAAAATAGTGTACTAGTATCGAGTCTAACTTCCGTGTATCGATAAAGTAGTACTAATTTTTTGTACTATCATGTAAAAATAACCACTATTAAATAATCTATTATAGTAACAAATTAAAATATAGTACTACTTCAGCGTAAAAAATATACTATAAGTTAAATGCATGGTAATTAGGTGTTCAGGTTATGTAAACGAGACATGCATCTTACTCCCTCCTGTCCAAAATAAATAGTTTTTTATTTTTTATTTTTATATATATTAAGAAATTTATAATATTAATTAATAATAAAATTAATCATATTAATCTTTACTATTTCTTCACATAAACCCTCCTAACACATGCATCAAGGGCAATATAAAAAAAAAATAATTATTTTATTTTAAAATCTAAAAAGATCACTTATTTAGACCATAAAAAAAAATCTAAAAAATCACTTATTATGGACGGAGGGTAATAGTAAAGTAGATTGGTAGACTGACCGGCAGAAACGACGTAGCCATGCAACCTTAAAAGTCTAAAAGCCATGGACGTGTCATCAATATCCTGAACTGGGGAATTTCTAGCCCAGCAGATTCCTCCATTTGTCCAATTTCTAAAAACAAAGAAAAAATATATTATTCCAACAGTCGATAACAATTTAAACAATAGTACTAGTCCAAGTACTAGAAAAAGATATATAAACTATCAGTGTCCTTAAAATAGACAATTGTATTACCTGTTGACGTAATCAATACATTCCTTTATTTCTGTCTTAAAATAGCGAGAAATCCCAAGTCTTTCCAACCGATCAACGATCCAAATATGCTCAAATAAATCCACAGGATAGACATTTGGAACTGAATGATTGAAGAAAATTAATAGATACTATAAAACTTAATTAGATTACACTAATAATATAAGAAATTAAACTCTCAATACATAAATGATTACCTCCGCCATTGAATTTTTGAACAACATTTGCGAGATAATTGAGGCAATTATTATCTTGAGTTTGCATAAGTGCAAAGGCAGTAGAAGATGGAGAAAACAGAAATGACCCATCAGCACATTGCAATTGAAGTAACTTTTGCCAGTCCAAATCTGGCATTCCTTCTAAGCTGTGGAGTAACGTTGTGGGCACTCTGTGCATTATGTCCTTTGGTATCCTATTGTCATCCATCGGTGGGGAGCCAGAATTTTCGTTAAAGGGTGTCAAAATATATAAAAATAAACAAATTAAGAGGAATCAATACATAGTATATATACACATATAATTTTTTTTGACCTACTTACTCAGTGTATTTTTTCCATGAAAGAGTGTCATTTGACCTCCCTTCCTATAAGGTGGCTCCACCACTGCCACTCATACGTAATCATTACTCACATACATGTAAAATAAAGTTCTTCTACTTTTTATCTCGAAAGTATTATAATCAAATACAAAGTAAAAATACTCTAGAAGATTGGATATACTTTTAAAATTTATTCATGATGTGAAGCATGAAAGATGATAATGCATGGGCAATTTGAGTTCAAGAGCTACTTTTTCTTGTAACTAGTTCTCCTTATCTCATTTTATATGATTATTTAACTCGACACTAAGCTCTCGTTTGGCCTTAAGTGTTTTTCACTTTTTTCCAAAAAAACATTGAAAAACTTATCAACTTTTGGACAATTTTTGAAAATGAAATTTTCAAATATCAAAAAGTCGTTTAGGACCTGTTTGTCCATAGATTTTTTTCTTTTGTTCTGATTTTCTTTTTTCAAAAACATATTTGGCCATAAAATTTTGTTAAGTTTTTGAAGATTTTTTGCAAATGGATTTTTACCACATTTTCAAAATTTTTGGGAAAAAAAGTTTTTTCTCCTCTCGCAAAACTATAATATATTTTCAAGTGAAATACCTGTAATTTCAAATTTCAATTTTAATTAACTTAACTTTAAATTCTATTTTTTTTAAAAAAATGTCCAACGCCTACTTAGATTAGTTTTTTAAGTTCTTGAATATTTTACTCACAAAACTTCAATTTTTTTCAAGTAAAATATATATCCAAACATAATTTCAACTTTATATACAAACAATACCTAAATTTAAACAAAAATTATGATTACCTTGTCAGCTTTAGTGCTCTTTTGGCATAGATCTTTTGCAAGACAGGAGAATCATAAGGAAAATCTATGCCTAATTTTTTGCCAATCTCAATGAGTGAAGGAAATGCCACTTCAAATCCGATAGGCATGTGCTCTGCATTTTCATCTCCAATCCTGTTCAAATTCTCTCTTATAAACGACATTCCTATACCAAAACCCCAGAAGACACAACTTATTAGGCCTCTGTCTGTTAGCTGGGAAATATGATCACATCGAAAATATACATTCTATTAATTAATCAATGGAGTGGAATGTAAAGTCACCACTATTAACACTTCATTATAGAAGTATAAACTTTTTCCGTAACCAATTTTCATATTACGTTATACTAATGTTCTCTGTAATATCAAAAATTATTCGGAACAAACGAGATTGTTATAGAGAGGTTTGACTGTACCTAGTAGTTCTTTTATTTATTCATATTTCTTGCATTATTGTCTAATGAATTTACGCTATACACACTGATAACGTAAATTCTTTATATTATTAATGGTATTTAACAAATTAAAATATATAGTTACTTACATAACTTGTCGATCGGTATAACTTTTTTTTACATAAATCAGTGTCTTTTAACATGTAAGTAGTACGTAATTTATAAGATCTTTCGTATTACTAATTATATTTTTATGGACAACTATATGTAATTATTTTTTAAATAATCTAATAAAACTCCCTCCGGTCCACTTTATTTGATTTTTTGACATTTGTTTTATGGTCCATAATATTTAATTTTTTTCAAATACAAAAAAAGAATTAACTGTCATTGGAGTAAATAGTCTAGAAGTATTTGTTATACTTTCAGTGAATAAATTAAGATTAATATAATAAAATTCATTGTTAATTAATGCTAAAAGGTGAATTTGTGTGAAAATAGTAAAGAAAAAATCAATTAAAATCAGTTATACATGACATAAAATTCTTACCTAATTCACACTTGTGAGAATCTACATTCCAAGATTTCAAGGCAATAACACAGGCTAATGTGTTGATGACACGGTCATAAACCAAAAAGATAGAGCTGTCACCCCAAGAACCATCAGCCAACTGATTATTTGCAATCCATTCAAGACTTGAAGGAAACTGAGGAGTTTCACTTGTTCCATTTATATCTTTTACTAGAGCAACCCAAGCTGTATCGTAAGCCGATATGCTTATTTCTCCTTCCTCCATAGATTGCAGCATTAACCCAATTGTATGAATTTGATCCTTTATCTTATTTGATGGGCATACCTTTTACATACAAATATTTCCAATAAAAGTCAAGCCCACAAAACTTTTATATGTACTATACAAAAAAGAAGCTAAAGAGATTTTCTGTTTCGTTTTTTTCTTTTTTTTTGGTTGTTTGGCCTAACCATACCTCAAGTGTTTCTTTTTCGATTTCTTCCACTTCCTCCACGATGTCATCCCACTTGATAACAGGCAAAGTACGGCCATTTTGCAGTAACTCTTTGTATTCTGCATTTTTTTTTAAAGATCAACGCAGTTAAATAAAAATAATTAAGAAGAAAATAAATTTCCCTCAGCTTTTTTTTCTTTCTCAGAAACATGTAATATACAGCAGTGAAGGGGAGCCTCATGTGACCAGGAGGTCACGGGTCGCAGAAACTGCATACTATAAACCTTTGTGGTTCGATCCTTCTTTGGACCCCGTGCATAGCGGACGTTTAGTACACCTGACTGCTTAATACTCCACAGTAGTACCTTGTGTACGAGGTGATCTGGAAACCGCATTACATTGCAGATTGGAACTGAAATGAACATGTTCTCCGGAAGATGTGTTACCTGCAAAAAACAATATGTCGAGTTAATTATATACAGTGACGGTTTAATGAATTTTTATAAAGCTATATCCTAAAGATTAACTGTTCTGCCACTTATGTAGTAGTTCGTGGTGATAAAATACTTATCTTGCCCGAAATTTTTTTTTTACTCAAAACAAAAATTTATTACTGTAACACAAAGACGGTACCCCTGAAAATAACAAAAGAAAATAGGTGGTGGAACTAATGATATTAAAGTTTATCTCATCAGAGTTCAGACCTTATTATCACTCTCTCCCTCACAAAGGAACATTGTGGCATTACAGTACAAATACTCACTGAAGAATAAAGTAGTAAAGTATTAATATCAGTTTCATAGAAAATGAAACAGGAAGAAGCATGAAGTCTTCAGGGAAAAACTCTGCTATAGTTCTTTTATGATATTTCTTCATAAACCAAGGTGAAAATCCACAAAACCAAAAATAAAAAAATCACCAGGCTGATTTATTATAATTAGTAATAAGAAATCAGAAGGTTTTTGGTACAAAAAAAGAAGGAAAATGAATATGGGTGAATTACAAAACATGAAAGCGAGTCATCATCCCAGGGGAGGGGAAAAGTTGTTGGGAAAGTACTTTTATGAATCACCGTACACATAATTAGAGCTCACTTTTAAGAAATTTAAGAGGTTGATTTGCTGGAGAAGACGATACGTAGTGACGAGCAGTGAAACAGAATCTGAGATAAGAAGCTGAGATCGACATGAACTTCAATCTCCTTTTCTCCCTTCTTTAGATAATTTAAACAAAAAACTGATGATGCAACTTTAAATAAAAAAAATAGAAAAATAATTAACTTTTGGTAGAATTTGTTTTGTTATGAGAATGAAGAAGGGGAGAGGAGTCCGTTTATAAAGAGGAAGAGGAAAAGAAAGCAGACAGAAATGACATCCCAAGAGATGCCGCAAATCGGTGCATGGGATCAAGTGATCAAACCAATTTACGAATTTGGGTTAATTTCTCATGCACATCAATTTTTTTTTACTTTCACTCTCACTACAATATGTGGGAGTTTGGACATAAGAATTGTAAAATTTCAAAATAGGCTGAATTTTTTTTCTTCTATTTGAAATTATTAGAGTTGTGTTTGGACATGAATATGATTTGGGGTTTTTTCTGAAGTTTTGTAAGTGAAATTTTTTTAAATATAAGTTTTTGGAGTTTTTCAAATTTTCAAAATGCATCTTCAAGTGAAAATTAGAAATTTTATGAACAAACACTGATTTTGAAAAAAAAGTACAAAAGAAAACTTTAAAAAAGGAAAAAATCCAAACGCTTGGATATAGATAGCACTTTTTTCTTTTTAATGTGTTTTGCGCAACACCAAGAGCTCGTTTAATTTGGCCAAGCTGCCAAAAATTGATAATTTTGAGAAGTATTTTTGCTCAAAAGTATTTTTTGGAAAGTTACAATTTGGTTTGGCTATGATAAATACTTTTTGTAATATTTGATAGATAAATTGTGTTTGGCCAATCTTTTCAAAAAGTACGTATGAGTGGCAAATTACGAAAAAATGACAGTAAATGTTCAGTTTACAATTAGTATATTATTTAAAAGAGATAATTAATTTAATATTTACTATAAAATATTTAATTAATTTTCCTTTTATTTGAATAGAATATAAACATAAAATTAAAATATAAATTAAATATCTTAATCAATATTAGTATAGTATCCAAAGCAATAATATTAGGAGAAGCAGAATAAAAATATGATAGGAATAAAATAAATAAAGAAAAGGTTGGTAGAAACAAAAAAGGGAAAGAAAAGATTTAAATTAATAAAGGATAATTTAAAAAATATAAATTTATAGTAAGGATACTTTTATCTTAAAACAAGTAATTTTTATTTTTTGGAAGAAGTTAAAATTTGTAATTTCTTCCAAAAAAACAGAAAAACACCTTCTAGTGCTACTCAAAAGCACTTCTCCATTTTCGCCAAAACACTATCACATTTCAAGAAAATTACTCTTTCTAACAAAAAAGGTATTTTTGACCACCAGAAGCTTGGCCCAACAGGCTTTAATTTAGATTTATTGGATCAATGAGTTACTAATACTATATTATTATACCCCAAAAAAACTTAAACTTAATTAGTTAAAAATATGTTGTATAATATGAAACGAAGCGAGTACTTTAAAAAAAAGAAAAAAAAAAGAATGATGTGTGGACAAATGGTGGTAGTTATGTGGACCCATAAACGTGGAGAAATAAAGATGAATTGAAAACTTGGAGACCCCATTTTATTATGCTTAACGCTCCTTTCTAGTGATTCAAGAGAGAAATTAATTAGACAGGTATTAAACAGAGATTTTCTTTTTTTACCCGAGATTGTAATGTATAAAATAGCAATGTAACGATTAATAATTCATAAATTAGTACTTCAGAGAGTGCAATTTTATTTTATTTTTTGTATTAACGGATGTTTAATTTGATGGTAGATTACCAATTAGTATACAATGTTGTACTAATTTAAAATGTATGTTATAAGTTTTTATATTATTATGAGGCTTAGTTTTGTTACTCTTTTTAATTAACCATCCATTACTAATTCACATTCTTATTTTATAATTTACTACCCCGTATTAGATAATACAAGAATTTTCATCAGACTTATACATGTATTATTGATGAAAAAGAACAAAAGAAAATTAACATTGTATAAACTAATCCTGGAATTTACGAGGAGATTATATCTCTTCAAATCGCAACCAAACGACACCTAATACTTTCTAGTGTTTGGTCAGAGAGTAGAAAATATTTTTTTATGCTACTCTCCTTACTTCCTTTCCTCAGGCCTCCATGTTTTCTTGCTCCCGCCCCACCTCCCCCCCCTACACAGAGAGAGAGACACAAATACCCAATATTTTAAGGACTTTATTTTCTTCAAAAAATTAATTATTCTTCTAAAAATTCACATAAACCTAAATAAACTAATGTGCTACTTTACCTTTTTTACACAAAAACAACATTGAAATTTGTGCTCTATAATTAAAAAGAAAATACTCTTTTTTTGGTTGAAAAAGAAAGTACTCTTTTCTTGGTTGAAAAAAAAAGTACTCTTTTTTTGGTTGAAAAAGAAAGTACTCTTTCTACAACATGAAAATAAAGTACTCATTTTATTAAAATAAAAGAAAATACTCATTTTGTTGAAATGAAAAAAATACCTTTTTTACATCATGAAAAGAAAATACATTTTTTGTTGAAATGAAAGAAAATATTTTTTCTATATCTTAAAAAAAAAAAAACTCATTTATTGAAATAAAAGAAATTTTTTATCTATAACATAAAAAGAAAATAGTATAAATAATATTTTTATTTAAGGTGAAGGTGAGGTGAGGGAGTAGAGTT
>ML317547.1:4864-24718 GCA_005239505.1 Nicotiana paniculata
CTCCAATATCTGAACTGTATGCTCCGACTGACCATCGGTCTGAGGGTGAAATGTTGTGCTGAGGTCTATCTAGGTACCCATCTCACTATGTAATGCTCTCCAGAAATGCGAGGTGAACTGAGGACCTCGATCTGATATAATGGACACCGGCACAGCATGCAACCGGACTATCTCCCGAATGTAGATTTGTGCCAACCTCTCAGAAGTATATGTAGTAGCCACTGGAATGAAATGTGCTGATTTGGTCAATCTATCCACAATGACCCAAACCGCGTCGACCTTCCGCAAGGTCCGAGGCAACCTAACCACGAAGTCCATAGTGATGCGCTCCCACTTCCACTCAGGAATGGGCATCTGCTGAAATAGGCCTCCTGGCCTTTGGTGCTCATACTTCACCTGCTGGTAATTAAGACACCTAATCACATACTCCACAATGTCTTTCTTCATTCGCTTCCACCAGTAATGCTGCTTCAAATCACGATACATCTTCGTAGCATCAGGATGAACAGAATACCGAGAACTGTGTGCCTCCTCTAGAATCCTCTCCCTCAGGACATCAACCTTAGGAACACATAAGAGGCCCTGAAGTCTCAGAACACCATCCTCGCCAATAATAACCTCCTTGGCCATGCCCTGAACCACTGTCTCTCGTAGCTCAGCCAAACACGGATCATCGAACTGTCGGGCCTTAATCTCCCCCAATAACAAAGACTGAGCAACCACATGTGCTAAAACTCGACGAGGCTCTGAAAGGTCTAATCTCACCAGGCGATTGGCCAAGGACTGAATGTCCAAGGCTAGAGGTCTCTCCTCTGCTGCAATATAAGCCAAGCTACCCATACTCTCCGCCTTCCTGCTCAAAGCATCTGCTACCAAATTTGCCTTGCCCGGGTGATAAAGAATGGTGATATCATAATCCTTCAATAACTCAAGCCATCTGCGCTGCCTCAAATTAAGATCCTTCTGCTTGAACAAGTGTTGCAAGCTACGGTGGTCTGTATAAACCTCACAGGACACTCCATACAAGTAGTGCCTCCAAATCTTAAGAGCATGAACAATCACCGCCAACTCCAAATCGTGCACAGGATAATTCTTCTCATGAACCTTCAGCTGGCGCGAAGCATAAGCAATAACTCTCACATCCTGCATCAATACACACCACAAGTCAACGCGTGAAGCGTCACAATATACTGTATACATCCCAGAATCGGAAGGCAATACTAGAACCGGTGCTGAGGTCAATGTTGTCTTGAGCTTCTGAAAGCTCGCCTCACACTCGTTAGACCATCGAAAAGGGAATTCTTCTGAGTCAATCTAGTCAATGGAGTTGCAATAGAAAAGAACCCCTCCACAAATCGGCGATAATAGCCTACTAGGCCCAAAAAGCTCCTGATCTCTGTAGCTGAAATAGGATGCGACCAACTCTGAACTGCTTTGATCTTGTGAGGATCAACCTTGATACCCTCTCCGGATACCACATGCCCCAAGAATTCCACGGAATCCAACCAGAACTCACATTTGGAGAACTTAGCATATAGCTTCTGTTCTCGCAAAGTCTAGAGCACAACTCTCAAATGCTGCTCGTGCTCCCCCAGGCTACGCGAGTAAATCAAAATGTCATCAATGAAGACAATGAAAAGGAATAAATATACGGCCTGAACACCCTATTCATCAAGTCCATGAATGCCGCTGGAGCATTAGTCAACCCAAAGGACATCATCAGGAACTCATAATGGCCATATCTCGTACGAAAAGCAGTCTTCGGGACATCTGAAGCCCGAATCCTCAACTGATGATACCCCGATCTCAAATCAATCATAGAAAACACACGAGCGCCCTGCAACTGGTCAACCAAATCATCGATGCGCGGCAAAGGATACTTGTTCTTAATGGTGACCTTGTTCAACTGGCGGTAATCAATACACATCTGCATAGACCCATCCTTCTTCTTTACGAATAGAACTGGAGCACCCCACGGTGATACACTCGACCTGATGAACCCCTTAGCCAACAACTCCTCAAGTTGCTTCTTCAACTCCTTCAACTCTTTCGGAGCCATACGGTACGGAGGAATAGATATAGGCGGGGTGTCTGGAGCTAAATCAATGCAAAAATAAATATCACGATCTGGAGGCATGCCCGAAAGATCCGGAGGAAATACATCAGTAAACTCTCGAACAATTGGCACTGAATCAATCATCGGAGACCGGCGCTGGTGTCCCGCACATAAGCAAAATAGGCCAGACAACCCTTATCGACCATATGTCGGGCCTTCAAGAATGAAATAACCCAGCTGGCTGTACTAACTGAGGAACCTCTCCACTCCAGCCTAGGCGACTCGGGCATGGCTAAAGTAACTGTCTTGGCATGGCAATATAGCACGGCATGATAAGGAGATAGCCAATCCATGCCTAAAATAATCTCGAAATTAACTATGTCGAGCAATAAGAGATCCGCTCGAGTCTCGAACCCACAAAATGAAATCACACAGGACCGACAAATCCGGTCTACAACCACAGAATCACCCACGGGAGTGGACACATAAATAGGAGAACCCAAGGACTCACGAGGGATATCCAGAAAATGAGAAAATAAGACCGAAACATAGGAATAAGTGGATCCTAGATCAAATAATATTGATGCCTCTCTACCACATACTATAATAGTACCTGTGATCACGGTGTCTGAGGCCACTGCATCTGATCTGGTCGGGATAGCATAGAATCTAGCTGGAGCACCGGAAGACTGAACCTTGCCAGAATGAACAGGAGTTGGCTGACCTCCCCCTGACTGGCCTCCACCTCTAGGACGAACCCTGCCGACCTGTCCCCCACCTCTAGGTGGCCTGACGGCTGGTGCTGGACCCATAGGATTAAAACCCTAATGTACCGCTTTGCCCCGAAACCTGAGAATATGCCTCTTCATATGACCTGGATCCTTACACTCCTAACACCCTCCGGGTATCATAGCATGATGCCCTGAGGAAGAAACCTGAATGGCCGGAGAGCGATGTGCACTCTTTGGCATAGCACTGAAGTAGGAACTGGGGGATCTCGGATAATTGGGATAACCACTGGGTGAACTCTGAATAGCTGAAGGACGATAGGAACGCTCTGCCATGGCGCTGAAATGAGCCTTCACTGGAGCACCTCGGGGAGGTGGTGGGGGTGCTGAATATGGAGGTCTGCAGGGCTGACCTCTACTGAATTGACCTCTGCCCCAAAATGGGGCACCTCTGAAATCCCCGGAGAATATGGCCCTCTTGTCCTACTGACCCTGCTCTCTGTCTCTCAATCAATAGCCCTCAATCCGACGATCTATCTCGACCACCAGCTGATAGGGAGTCCCCATCTCCACCTCTCGGGCCATGTTGGACCTAATACTGGAGTGCAGCCCTGCTACAAATCTCCGCACTCTCTTAGCATCGGTAGGCAATATCAGAAGTGCGTGGAGAGACAACTCTAAGAATCTAGCCTCATAATTTGTCACTGACATCTGTCCCTGCTCAAACTAATATTGCAGCTCTTCCCTCTCAGAGGGTGGGATATACTTGTCTAGAAACATCTGAGTGAACTGCTCCTAGGTGATAGGAGGAGAATCTGCTGGCCTACTTAGAATGTAGGACTGCCACCATCTGCGAGCTCTGCCCTCTAGCTGGAAGGTAGTGAAGTCCACTCCATGGGACTCTAGTATCCTCATGTTGTGCAGTCTGTCCCTGCACCTATCAATAAAGTCTTGGGCATCCTCTCCCCGCTCACCCCCAAAGAATGGAGGGTGAAACCTAGTCCATCTATCCAATAACTTTTGTGGATCACCGTCCGCATCTTTTCTGGGCTCAGGTGCTAATGCTAAAGGTTGGGCCCCACCCACGAGTAATGTACCTGGGGTATGATGAAAAGATGTTGTCTGGCCTGCAGCCTGGGTAGTAGGGGTCTGGGCTCCCCCTCCTACCTGAGATGTGGCAGGATCCGCTAGAAATAAACCAGCTTGGGACATAGTGTCCACGAACCCATCATACGGCCCATGATCTCCTGGAATCCTAGCGTCGTCATAAAGTCCACTAGAGCAAGACCTGCTGAGAGAACCTCACCCTGCTCCTTTATAGCAGGGTCCTCTGGTGGTGGTATGACTGGAATAGCTCGGGGACACCCTCGTCCCCTACCTCGGGCCGGTGCCCTCCCCCGGCCTCTGCCACGGCCTCGAACAATGGGGGTAGCGGCCCCTCCCGGGTCTGGAATCTCGGATGCACACGTCCTCACCATCTGTGAGAGAATAGAAGAATGAAATTTAGTAAACCATTGACTGCACGATAGAATAAAAAAATAAGGAGAGGTTTTCCTAACACCCTATACCCTCCCGAAGATAAGTACAGACGTCTTCATACCTATCCGCAAGACTCTACTAGGGTTGCCCGTGACTTTTGAGACCTACATGAATCTAGTGCTCTGATACCATGTTGTCACGACCCAAAATCCTAATCGAGGTCGTGATGGCGCCCAACAGCGGGGTCAGGCAAGTCGACTCTTAATTTACTAAAGGTTCCTTCTTATTGGATTAAATACTTTATAATATACTCAGTTTTTTTTTTTAAAGTTAAAGCATGATTTAACAAGGATAAATAGCCAGTTTTAATCAAAACAGTCATGAAGAGGAATGAGCCAACATATATATATACAGACCCGTAAACCAAAATAACAACTACGTGTGTGCCAGGAACGAGTGTCATAAGTCCTACGGGCATACTAACAGAATATACAAAACATAATATACAATCCCACTGTCTGAAAGGAATATACAGGAAATAAGCAAAAGAAAACTCCAAGGTGATGCCGAGGATCGTCAGGAGAAGTAGCTCACCGTGAAGTCGGGTCCAACTAAGATCAGAATCGAGCTCTGGTCTGATAACCAGATGCACCAGCCTCAGAACCTCTACAATTAAGTACAGAGTGCAGCATGAGTACATAAACAAATATGTACCCAGTGATTATCCCGCCTAACCTCGAAGAGGTAGTGACGAAAGGTCAACTTGACACTCACTAAGGTCCAATAAAATGATTAGCAATATATAATATCAGTAACAACTGTA
Source organism: Nicotiana paniculata (assembly GCA_005239505.1). Taxonomy (NCBI): domain Eukaryota; kingdom Viridiplantae; phylum Streptophyta; class Magnoliopsida; order Solanales; family Solanaceae; genus Nicotiana; species Nicotiana paniculata. The sequence continues at coordinate 9,951 of ML317547.1, forward strand.
CAAGGATGATAAAAGCAGTAAACATTTAGAATAACAGTGATTCAAATAAATACTGAAGGTAAATATACAATTTCTATCTCATTATTATTTTCTTTCCTTTAAAAATTTATCTGAACACTCAAAATCCATAACAGAATTCTTAACAATTTAACATGCGCATACAGGATAAGGACAACCGGCCTGAGCCATCATAATGATCATATATGTGCATTGTCGAGGGTCGAACGTCCCGAACCATAATATGTATATATCTTTCAATCTCGTTGTGGAGCACGGCCCGCTCCCATGAGAGTGGGGGAAACAACACTCCGCTCGCGGAATGTAAATTTCGAAGCGGTCACATGCACACACAATCTACACATTTACTATTCATCAATTACTTTTCGTGAAAAGTTCCTTAAATTTACTTAAATCACATGATCTCAGGAAAACAAGCCGCATATACCAATAACTCACTAAGCATATAATACATTTCAAGGAAAACATAAAACATGGTGTACGCCTAGCTACTCGGACATAACAATAATAGCCGCTACGTACGGACTCTCGTCACCTTGTACGTACGTAGCCCTCAAAGTTATCACATATAGCATTTAAATCACCTAAGGGGACAGTTCCCCCTTACAAGGTTAGAAAGGAGACTTACCTCGCGTCGCACCTACTCCCCGGGTAAAGAATGCACCCGAAACCCCGAACTTGACACTCACGGACTCGAAACTAGCCTAATGTTGTACAAATATGTTAATTTATATTCAAAGCAGGGAATTCTCCTATTACTTAGCCAATTTCACCATTCTTGAAGAAATTCTCAAATTCAACCCCGAGCCCACATGCTCGGATTCTAAAAATGCTTGAAGGAAACACTCACCCATAGCCTAAAGATCATTAATATACGATTTTTACTTGATTTCATAGCTAATTCACGGGTAAATTCTCAAATTATCGAAAGCCCTAGGTTACTACCCAATTCTTGATTTTTCACTACTTATGTGATTAAACTTAAATAGGAATTCATGCATGAAGCTAATATTAGAGTAGAATTTACTTACCTTCAATAAACAAGTTGTTTGCCCCTCTAAAATGGTGGAAATCACCCCAAGGAAGAAGAAGGAGATAAGGAAAATGAGTTGAATCCCGTTTATAAAAAATACACTGTCTGAACAGTGTTTCCGCACCTACGGCTCGAGGACCGCACCTGCGGTGTGCGGTCTCGCACCTGCGAGCAAAGGCTCGCACCTGCGGAAACGGATGAGGAAGCCTGGGCCCGCACCTGCGGAGTGGAGACTGCACCTGCGACTCCACTCCTGTGAAACTTTGTCACCACCTGTGAGAAACGGCCTGCCCACTGGGGGTCGCACCAGCGAGGGCTGGGACAGCAGGAGCGGTCCCGCACCTGCAACTGGGCAACCGCACCTGCGCTCACACCAGAACAGGTGCACCATCAGCTATTTCAGCTGGTTTTTGGCCTCGTGTGGTGTCCGGGAGGCACCTGTGCCCACCCGAGACCCCGTTCAAATATACCAACAAGTCCCAGATCATAATATGGACTCGCTCGAGCCTTCAGAACACCCAAAAAAAATGCTAAAACTAAAAATCACACCTCAAAACTCCTAGAACCAAACTTAGGAACTTGAAGTTTTCTTGACTTCGCTAACAACGCGTTGAACCGACCTATGCTACTCGGAATGACACCAAATTTTGCAGGCAAGTGATAAATGACATAACGGAACTATTCCTGGTCTCAAAATTCTATTCGGACCTCGATAACACAAAAACACGTCCTAAACCACAATAGGAACTTAAGGAACTTCTTATTTCAATATTGGGCGCTGAAATGCTCCCGGGTCATCAAAAATCCATTCCGAACATACGCCCAAGTCCAAAATCATCATACGGAGCTACGAGAACCGTCGGAACTTGATTCCGGGGTTGTTTACCCAAAATGTTGACCGAAGTCAAACTTTCCCTTAAAGGCCAACCTAAAGGAACCAAGTGTTCCTATAGCACTCTAAACACTTCACTTCCGAATCCTGGACCACCCGCCCCCGCAAGTCATAAATCATAAAAGCCACTATGGGAAGTTTCATTTAGGGGAACGGGGCCCGATCACGTGAACGACCGGTCGGGTCGTTACAGATAATAAACGTTGACATGACGAGTTTGAGGAACGATGTCTGTCCTTTGAGCGGATAATATGTTTTGGGGCTTTTGCAATTTTGTGCCTGCATCTAAAGAAAGATCGTGAGTTTTGTAAAGGGGAAAGGTTAGTTTACATTCCTGCTGGCTCTGCTTGGCTCGTTTGCTTGATCATGATGATATTGTCGGTATCATTGGGGTAGCGTTTGCTAAACAAACTGCTTCAGGAAAAAAAAATATGCATGATTTTGTAAGATATAATATATAATCTAAAATAGTTTTAGATTAACCGAAGACATGACACGGCTTGAGACATTGCAACCCGATCACGCTCAACTATGTCTTATAGAAAGACTAAACGGGCGCTGCAAATATAATCAGGGGTATTACGCCTAGAGTCGATCCCATAGGGAATTTACATATCAATCAAGTCGTCAGAATATGAAACTTTTACTTAATCAATTTTCTCAAGACTTTTGAATATCAATTGGTGATGTTTTACTATTTCTACTGACAAAATTAATAAACTAACGATTAACTAACAATATGATGTAAACAATTATAATAAAGGTCTAAGGTTATGGTTTCCCCCGTCGGTGAACTTCCTTCTCAGATACTTCTTATAGTTTGATTAGTTTTCTCTATCAATCATTAACACTCTATCTACCATAAATCTCTCTCAAGTAATTATGATATTTTACTAGACGCACTCTCTCAAGTTACGCTAGCTAGATTGCATTACAGTTCACTTTAGATTGCACCCGAAGTATCATTATTTCTAATCCAACTTCTAAACCCTCGATTATGACTTTCGTCTATACTCTGGGAGTGATGTTGTTCAAACAACTACCTAAATATGCACTCTCTCTCAAGTAGATACATAATAAATAGGAACAGCTAATTGAGGATCCTTTCAATTAACTACAACAAGAACGTAGTTGAACAAATAGATATTAACAACCAACCAAACTATATTAATATCACAATAAGTTCATCCCCCAACGGGTTCCACCAAAACCCTATATTAAAGAAATTAGCTACTCATGCTCATAATAATCAAATCAAAAATAACTTGCATAATTAAATTACAGAGTAATGAATAAAGGATGTAAAAACCAATGTTTTGCTTTGCTGAGTAGTATTCCACAGGCTTCTCTTGTCTCTAATGGAATCTCCCTTCAAATTTGTGTTTTTGGGTCTATTTATATGTTTGGGACAAACCCTAAACATGTAGGATACTTCTAGTCAAATCGGGAAACACTTAAAATCTTCAAAACTCGGACTTGGCCGGACCAGGGACCACGCGTTACAGGCCAAACGCCTGGCCAGGCCTAGCTTTATGGCCCAAACTCCCCCTAAATTCCTCGTCCTACCAGGATTTACAGCCCAAACGCCCAGCAGCTCAAACGCCCAGCTATAGCCAGGTTCACTCCTTTTTGACTCTTGAGCGTATTTTTGACGTTTATGCATCCATTTAGCTCGGCTTCCATCTCCAATTCACCTACACATGAAATAGACTTCATTATGCACATACGAAGTGTATTTTTATCATTAACGCACATAAAATGTAAGGCACATAATGCGTTAAACCATGAATTCTAGCCACACATCACAACCTCTCCTGCTGCAGAATTTTGAGGGTCCTCCTCAAAATTCTGCCCCAGTTTGCTGGGTGGACGCCTCTGACTGCTGCTCGCACGGCGATTGGGTAAACTTGCTTCAGAATTTTGAGGGTCCTCCTTAAGATTTTGCCGCAGTTAGCTGGGTGAATGCTTGTGGACTGCTACTCGCTTCAGAATTTTGAGGGTCCTCCTCAAAATTCTGCCCAGTTTCCAGTTGTGGGGAAAAATAGATTTTTATTGAATTGCGATCGAACCCATAGGGCTGCTTATGTATCCCCTCTTAAATGGGAATCAGGTCAGGCATTTTTCAATTTACATCACTGAGAAAGCATAAAGATTACACATGTAGCGCTTGACTGCATATGAATTGATCGATTTCGGCCAAACTTCTCCGTCCATTTCTGCAAGTATGAGTGCTCCTCCTGTCAGCACTCTATGAACCATGTACGGACCTTGCCAGTTGGGGGAGAACTTCCCCATGGCTTCATCTGGATGTGGAAAGATTTTCTTGAACACCAGCTGCCCTGGTGCGAATCATCTCGGCTTGACTTTCTTGTTGAAGTCCTTGGCTATTTTGTTCTTGTATAGTTGACCATGACATACTGTGTTCATTCTCTTCCCATCTATGAGGGCCAGTTGCTCATAATGGCTTCTTACCCACTCTGCATCGCTGAGCTCAGCTTCCTGTATAATTCATAGAGATGGAATCTCCACTTCGGCAGGAATTACAGCCTCTGTACCATAAACTAGCATATGGGGAGTTGCCCCTGTTGATGTGCGGACAGTGGTGCGGTATCCCAATAAGACGAATGATAACTTTTCAAGCCACTTCTTTTGCCTTTCTATCATCTTCCCTAGTATCTTCTTGATATTTTTGTTAGCGGCCTCTACGGCTCCATTCATCTGAGGTCTGTATGCTGTGGAATTTTTGTGTTTGATCTTGAGAGTGTCACACATAGCTTTCATCAAGTCACTGTTGATATTAGAACCATTGTCGGTGATGATTGACTCTGGAACTCCGAACCGACAAACAATGCGGTCGCAGACAAAGTCGGCCACGACTTTCTTAGTAACTGCTTTGTAGGAGGCTGCGTCGATCCATTTAGTAGTCAATGGCGACCAGAATGAACTTGTGTCCATTGGAGGCGGCAGGCTCGATTGGTCTAATAACGTCCATACCCCAAGCGGCGAACGGCCATGGTGAGCTTGTTTCATTGAGCTCACTTGGAGGCACCTTTATCATATCCCCATGTATCTGGCAGCGGTGGCACTTCCGAACATACTGGATGCAGTCCATTTCCATAGTCATCCAAAAGTAACCAACTCAGAGTATCTTCTTTTCTAGAACAAAACCGTTCATATGTGGGCCACAAGACCCAGCATAAATTTCTTCCAACAATTTTGATGCTTCTTTTGCGTCAACACACCTTAATAACCCCAAATCGGGAGTCCTCCTATACAGGATTCCTCCGCTATGGAAGAAATTGTTGGACAATATCCGAAGTGTGCGTTTCTGAGTGAAATTTGCAAGCTCGGGGTATTCTCATTTTGCCAAGTACTCATCGATGTCATGAAACCAAGGATTTCCGTTTGCTTCTTCTTCGACATGGGCACAGTAACTAGGCTGATGATGGATCTTTATAGGAATAGGGTTAATGAAATTCTTGTCCGGATGCTGGATCATTGAGGACAAAGTAGCTAATGCATCGGCGAACTCATTCTGGATTCTAGGGATGTGCCGGAACTCTATCTTTGTGAACCTCTTTCTTAATTCCTGTACGTGGTGTAGATACGGCAGTATCTTGGAATTCTTTGTTTCCCATTCTCCTTGTACATGATGTACCAATAAGTCTGAATCACCGATCACTAACAGTTCCTGGACGTTCATGTCAATGGCCATATTGAGCCCCAAAATGCAGGCTTCATATTCGGCCATATTGTTGGTGCAAGGGAACCTAAGTTTGGAGGATATCGGATAATGTTGACCGGTCTCTGATACTAGGACTGCTCCAATACTGACTCCCTTGAAGTTTGCCGCTCCATCAAAGAACATCCTCCAACCATCATAGGATTCTACAATGTCTTCTCCTATGAATGATACCTCTTCATCAATAAAATATGTTTTCAGGGGTTCGTATCCTCCATCTACGGGATTCTCAGCAAGATGGTCTGTTAGAGATTGTCCTTTAACTGCCTTCTGAGTCATGTAAACAATGTTGAATTCGCTTAGCAGGATTTGCCACTTGGCTAGCTTGCCAGTGGGCATGGGCTTCTGAAAGATGTACTTTAATGGATCCATCCAAGATATGAGATATGTTGTGTAGGCACAGAAATAATGCCTCAGCTTTTGGGCGACCCAAGTTAGAGCACAACAGGTACGCTCTGAAGGAGAATACCGGGCCTCATATGGAGTGAACTTCTTGCTGAGGTAATAAATAGCTTGTTCCTTCCTTCCTGTTTCATCGTGCTGCCCCAGAACGCAGCCGAAAGCTCCATCTAACACTGCAAGATAGAGTAACAAAGGTCTACCTGGCTCGGGCGGTACTAGGACTGGCGGTGTTGACAAATATTCCTTGATTCTGTCGAAAGCCTTTTGACAATCATCGGTCCACTTGGTCGCAGCGTCTTTCTTCAGCATCTTAAATATTGTCTCACAGATGACTGTAGACTGTGCTATAAACCGGCTGATGTAATTAAGCCTCCCCAAGAAACTCATCACATCTTTCTTGTTCCTTGGTGGTGGTAGCTCTTGAATGGCTTTGACCTTTGAGGGATCCAATTCTATTCCCCGGCAGCTTACAATAAATCCCAGCAACTTCTCAGCAGGAACCCCGAATGCACACTTTGCGGGGTTTAGTTTCAGATTGTATTTTCGCAATCTATTGAAGAACTTCCCCAAATTCTCCATGTGATCAGCAGCTTTCTTTGATTTGATAATGACATCATCCACGTACACCTCGATCTCCTTGTGAATCATGTCACGGAATATGGTGGTCATGGCCCTTATGTAGGTGGCCCCTGTATTCTTTAGGCCGAATGGCATCATCTTGTAACAATACACTTCCCGCGGCGCAATGAACGCCGTTTTCTCAGCATCTTCCTCATCCATCCAAATCTGGTGATAACCAGCGAAGCAATCCACGAAGGACTACAATTCATGCTTGGCGCAGTTGGCAATCAGAATGTGTATATTTGTCAAGGGGAAGTCGTCTTTCGAACTGGCCCAGTTGAGATCCCAGTAGTCGACGCAGGCTCTCACCTTCTCGTCCTTCTTTGGCACAGGTACAATGTTGGCTAACCATGTCGGGTACTCCACTACCCGGAGAACTTTGGCGTTGATCTGCTTGGTAACTTCTTCTTTGATCTTCAAACTCATGTCGTGTTTGAACTTTCTGAGCTTTTGTTTCACCAGTGGACACGTTGGATTGGTTGGCAGTTTGTGAGCCACAATAGACGTACTTATACCAATCATGTCATCATACGACCATGCAAATACGTCCTCATACTCTTTTAGGAATTCTGTGTATTCTTTATTTTCTGATGGTGACAAATGAATGTTGATGCGAGTCTCCTTGAAGTTTTCTGAATCTCCCAGGTTGATAACTTCAGTGTCATCCAGGTTGGACTTAGGTTTGTTCTCAAAGTTCTCAACTTCTTTGACAATCTCGTCAGGTATGTCGTCTTCATCTGAATCAATGTCCGTTTGCTGCGTTGTCTCATTGCATGTCACAGTCATCAGTTCATCAAGACAAGTAATAGTAATGTTGTATAAATAAAGCAATGAGAGAAGACAATAGCAATAAATATCGGATTCGTAAGAGAAATTTATAAGATGCTTTGATGAATTGAATAATTGTTTTGAACATTGAAGATCTTATTGCAGAAATTGAAAAATGCAGGAAAAGGAAAATCATTTAGTAAATAAAACAGTAAATAATGTTTTTTTAGCTTTGCTACCCCGAGTCTCGTCGGTCTTTGGTTGTCTTGATAAACCAGTTCTTGAGATATGTCCCCTTGCTTACAGTCTTTATGGAAGGGCCTTCCTCCCCCTCCTCCTCGAGAACAACACAGCAATCCATATCTTTGTCCTCTAGGAACAAACTCCTCATTGCTGCAAGTGCTTCTTCCTCGTCTGATCCGTAAATAATGTTGGCATGCTTGAAAGTCTGCTCAAGATGAGGTATCGGCTGCTCCAAAGGTAATAGGGACCGCGCCAAGGTGGCGACCAGTCGTTGAATTCCTGCCAAGTGTACTCATACCCCAGACCAAAAGTGGTACCATGTTTCTTGAGTTTTATGGGCTTTGTGATCCCTTGGAGGTTCTTACCGAGCCCTTTGTCTGGCTCATATCCTCTCCAGTTCAGGATTCTCTCAATCTTACTATCCCACCACTTGTCCTTGTCGATAGCATTGACCCGCTCAATGTGGTGGTAAGTTCCTCCGCCTATCTTCCTTTTTTCGTCAATCACAGGAATAGTTTGACGACTATAAATGGGGTTGCTACCGTCACCATGAATAATCACCTCTTGGTGGTTCCACTCAAATTTAACCGCCTGATGTAGCATTGATGCTACGACCCCAGCAACATGAATTCAGGGTCGTCTCAACATTAGGTTGTAGGATGCTGGCACATCTATCACCTGGAAATCCACTTCGAACCAAGTCGGTCCCATCTGCAGACATAGACTGATCTCCCCCATGGTGGACCTCTGAGAATCGTCGAAGGCTTTCACATTTATCGCTCCATCCCTTATCTCATTTAGCCCTCTACCCAATTTCTTGAGTGTTATCAACGGACAGATGTTAAGACTGGAATCGCCATCGATCAACATTCTTGTGATCAAATAATCTTCGCATTGAATGCGCAGCGCTTTGTTGTGCCCCAATCCTTCAGGTGGTAGCTCGTCCTCATGAAAAGTGATATTATGACTCTCCAGTACCTGGCCTACCATATTGGTCATTTCCCTGCTAGTGATGTTGTTTGGCACGTATGCTTCACTCAACAATTTCAACAAAGCATTTCTGCGTGTTTCGAAATTCTGTAGTAGAGAGAGGGTGGATATATGTGCCGGAGTCTTGTTCAGCTGGTCGATGATTGAATACTCCTTAGTCTGTACCTTTCTCCAAAGGTCATCGGGACCTGTTTCGATAAGGGGAGGTCGGTTGGCAGCCTGCTTTCTTGACTCGGCCAGATGCTCAGGGGTGTAGACCCTACCAGTTCTCGTTATACCCTGTGATGTGACTGCTTCCTCAGACCTGACCTTGCCTTTCCTTCTCGCCTCGGCTGTGTAGTCCCAAGGGATAGCGTTTGAATAGAAAGGTGGTGTGGTTGACATTGCCACCGGAATTGGTGTGGCCAACCTTACTTCAAACGGAATATGTGTTCGGGGTGGCAAGACTGCGACCTTGAATGGTGTCGATGCATTTGCTGGAGATACAATCTCAACTTCAATTGGCACTGGTGACTTTGCAGGTGGCGCTGCTTCAAACTCAAATGGTATAGACATATTCACCTCAGCGTCCTCAGATGGTTGAATCTGGACTATGATCAGTTTGAGAGTGACTGCAGGTTTCTTTGGGTCATCGCCTTCTGCAATCAACCCGATTGATCCCTCGGGATCCCAATCATCTTCTATTTCAATCATATGGATACCTCTACCCTTATGGTCTGGCAAAGGATTGTCGCAGACATTTTGAGTGGGGTCGTTTGCCATAATAATCTTGTTGTCAATGAGAGCCTGTATTTTGTCCTTCAGAGAGCGGCATTCTTTGATAGTGTGTCTTTTCATACCGGAATAGTATGCACAGGATTTGTTTGGGTTAACCCACTGAGAAGGGTTCTCAGGGGTGGCAGTAGGGATAGGTGTGACATAACCAGCAACTTTGAGCCTCTCATACAGCTGGTAAATGGGCTCGGCTATGGCGGTATATTTCTTTGGAGGGTGGCGATCAAAATTGGGATGAGGTCTAGGGAAGTTTTGGCGTGTATGGGGTGATTGGTAATGGGATGGATGGGAATTATAAGTGTGGTAGATAGGAGCGGGTTGTGAATATCTAGGCGAAGAAGGTTGATATGTGAGCGGTGGAGCTTGGTAGGAAGGTGGTGGAGCTTGGTAATTTGGTGAGGGTGCTTGGTAACTCGGGGTTGGCTGGTATGTGATTGGAGGTGTTGGATAAGTTTGGTATTTGAGTTGGGACTTGTCTCTTTGTGCAACCATTACGGCTCCCACGTCTCTCTTCTTAGACTATAAAGCCTTGTTAGTGGCTTACAAGGCTTCAAAATTTGTAACCATACTGCTTTTAATACCTTCTTCAATCCGATAACCCAATATGATGATATCGAAGAACTTGTGGCCTTCAACCATCATTAACCGTTCATAATACTGTGGGTCCTGAGCCCGGACAAAGAACTTGTTCATCTGCTCTTCCTCTAGAGCAGGTCTGACTTTAGCAGCTTCGGACCTCCAGCGAGTAGCATACTCGCGAAAGGTTTCTATGGGTTTCTTCTTCAAATTTTGAATGTAGAACACATCTGGTGCGTTCTCTGTGTTGAATCTAAACCTGCACATAAAATCAGACGTCATGCTTACCAGTTTGACCATTTCTTGGGGTCTTGGATGATGTACCAAGACAGTGCGTCTCCCTTTAAACTCCTCATGAACAGCTTCATGCGGATTCTTTCATCCTTTCCCACGCCAACCAATTTGTCGCAATAGGTCCTCAGATGGACACTCGGATCACCAGTACCGTCAAACATTTCAAACTTTAGAGCTTTGTACCCCTTGGGAAGTTCGACATCAGGTTGGATACAAAGGTCTTCATAATTCAACCCTTCAATTCCCTTAGTTCCTTCAACACCCTAGACTCGGTTGGTCAGTTTCCTAAGCCCCTCGACCAGGTTCCTGATAAGTAAGTCCTTTTTGTCAGACTCGGATGCCTGTGGGATAGGCGGAGTGGAGTGGGTCACGGTTTCCCCATAGATGGGATTGTTATAGGTGTGGAAATGGTCCTTTGTGGGGTTTTTAGGTTCTGGGATGAGTAGTGGAGTGTTATTTGAGGTGTGGCAAGCATTGCACTGTGTCGGGAGATTTTGGTTCTTTGGGGAAGTGGCGTGATGGTGAGGTGCGGGATGTTTTGCTATCTTGGGATATTTTGTGGAGGTGCGAGGTTTTGAGCATTTGGAAGGTTGACGTCGGGGACGTTGAGGGAAAATGACAAGTTGTCCAGATTCCGGACTTGATCGAGTTCTTCCTAAAACTTCAGCAATTTCTATTCAAGTGGTGATATGTTCTCATGCAGGACCTGAATACCTCGGCCATTAGTGGCCTCTACCCGTTCAATCATATTCTCCTTTCTGGTGCCGCTGGACTCTTCCATCTTACTTTTGCCTTTGTCTTTTCCCTTAGGAGGATTAGGAGGAGGAGTAGGTGGAGGGCCCTTGGATCTGGTGCGATATGCTGATGATGCCAGAATGCACGAACTAACCTTTGGGGAGGGGATTAATAAAATAAAAACAAAAGGTAACCAAGTCAGTGAGGATTATGAAAAGAATATTGCGGTATTTAAACACATAATGCGGAAATGTAAAGCGCGTCCTAAGTTGGGAACCTCTTTGTGCCCGAGGTAGGCCTAGCGACAAATTGATTTGGAGAACTTAAAATTCTAAATGCCTCATTTTATTGATAAGAAAAATAGAGAAATCCCAAAAAGATAGACGAAAAATAAAAGTCACTAATGGCCATTGGCCTTATTACATTGATAGAAAAATAAAGACACTCCTATCTACTTGGTCCTAGAAGGAACTTCCCCAGACTCGGCATTCTTTCTTTCCTTGTACAGTTTTCCCAGCTCGCGAAGTCTCAGCAACAGGTAGGTTCTGGCTAGGTATCCCCCTGCAGCTCCCTCAGCCTTTTGACAATCTTCAACTCTTTTGATGAACTTTTCTTCCAGCTCGACTATACCTCGTTCCAAGTACCCCAGCCTCTTGTTGGCATTGATAGCCATGTCCTTCCATACCTCGATCAGTTTCTTGTTGGACTCATGTATCTTGTGGTGGTCATCCTCATATTCCCGAATCCTTATGCACAGTTGGTTGTATTTGACTTGTGCCTCGGCCCTTTCATCTATAACCCTGTGACCTAGGACGTACCGCGGCTTGCTCTGACCACCCAGATCCTCTTCTAACCAACCAAGATAGAAAGGGGTATAACCGGCATGATACATGTCTGGCTCGATGGTGTCTTTCTCAAGTATAACCTTGTAGTGCCACAAGTGTTGAGCTTGGCACTTGTGAGGACTGTCATTATTTTGAAAGTCAGCTCGAAGATGTCTCATCTTCTCGACCCTATGGATGACTTGCTTCCTTCCTGCTTGCCTCATAACTCGAAGAGGGACGTAAGGGTATGTCCCCCTTAGACCAATCAGTATCAGAAACAATGCGTCTCAGGATCGAATGATGAACTCATCTGTTGGAAACATTCAAACATCCATTGAACCTGCTCTTCAGTCAAGTTATCAAAAAGCTCAACCCATCCCTCAGCACTTTCAGGCTGAGCAAACATGACAGGGATATAATTCATTCGCTTTGGGTGATGGAAAGCGATGTGGTCATCCCACATTCTGTGGTGAATGTATTGTCGATATTCGCCTCTTTAGAGATGTTCCATGAGCCAGAGTTGAAGTAATAAATTGCAACCTTCGAAATGCTTTGCTCCTTGTTGACACCTTTCTAAGGCCCGATATATGTCTGCAATGATCATGGGCACAATGCTGAAGTCTTGCCCATCTACCCCTTCCATTATGGTCTTAGTTACCATGGCTAGCTTGGTATGGATCCTTTCCTTCTTCATCAGGAACACGATCAAACCCAAAAAGCAAACCATGAACACGAACATTTGGCGATGGCCGTGTCCCAGAGAGGTGATAGAAAACTCGTCATGGTAGGTACGGTATGATTTGCTGTAGCCATACCTTTCGTACAAGTAGTGAAAAGGAATGTACAAATCCTCCAAACATACCAATTCTGCGTCCTTTTTCAGACCCATCATTTTGAGGAAACTTTTGCCTGTGCGGTTCTCAGGCATCAACAACCCTGGAGTTTCCCAACTAGGTTAGCCAGCCCTCCTATCTCTTATATCAAAGACTTCATTTTGATGTTCCCAAAGCGGAACACGGACCTTTCATGATCCCAGAACAGGGTAGCAGCCTCTATTATCATTTTGTTAGGCTGGATTTCCAGGAGAGATGGTAGGTTACCCAAGTGTTTCCTGACGATAGCTTTGTCGCTAGAGTGCAGGTCCCCCCACCAACTCAATAGTTTTGGGTGGATATAGGAGACCATGCCGAATCTGGGACTTCGTGCCTCATTTTTTCTGCAAAGCAAATAAGGTTAGGCCCTTACCCCCACTGGACTCGACTATTTAACGTCAATAATTAGCAGGAAGCATTTAATTCTCCAAATAAATGCACAGAACGTGAGGGCGTCCGTTTGGGTTTAGGAAAACCCGGTGGAATTTTGGATAAGGCTATATTAAAATCTATCGTGCGGACGACACTTTAGCTCGACTAGGTTTGACCATGATCCATGCAACAGTGCAACAGAGTAAGGTTTATATTGGGTTTTAGACCGGTACCCTTGAGCGGACAACTCAAGGGGAAAGGCACGGAACTGTCGACTGCACCACTGATCGACTAGTTTTACCACAAATAAGCCTTTCCAAATTTAGTGGGTAATAATATAGGAAGAGCGCAACCACTCATCAAGCGTTTTTATAGTATTTTGTTTGGCACCACTGGAGTATGAATGTTGAGCATGATTATGCAATAATAAGTATTAAAACAAGTTGTCACGTATTTGCACGTTAAAGAAAGTGGTAATAAACGGTAGTAATGATTTAAAGTAATTACAAAAGGAAAAAAAGAGATATTTCAGATTCGTCCTTGAAGAAAAGTAAATACCTGAAATAAACAATTTATTGCATGTAAAGGGAATAGGAAAGGGTGCGGGTATTTAAAATTAAAGGCACAAATTCACGAAACAATTTGAAATGGTAAAAGCTTGGATATCCCCAGCAGACTCGCCATTTTGTCGCGCCCCCTTTTTCCTCGCGGAATCGGGTTTATGACATTGGTTGGCACAACTCGTTCCTTTTGGGAAAGGGGTTTGCATATTTTGAAGAGTCGCCACCTAACAATTTTAACGGTGCGTTAGGGCACCTAAGGGGTTCAATTACAACTAAGTTACTAACCAGAGATTGGGTAAGNCACGAGCTAGGCATATAAAAGGTGTCCTAGGTTTATAATAATATGGATCACATCAATTCAATGCCCGTTAATCACTCCTCGAAGAGGGGCTACACGTGGTATTAGCGCACTGGTCATCATATCCATATTCTACCCTTCCCGCCCCGTAAGGTTATTAAAAACGAGTGTTGGCCTCAACCTCTATTGCATGATGTTACCCGTCCCTTCCTATCAATCCCGGAGGAAATTAGGACTCCTATCCTAAAGGGAGGTGCTAGGCAGACCCTCAGGTTTTAAAGGTAAAAATTCTAGGGCAACAGATAACAAAACAAGTAGGACTGCAGATAAAGGAAAGCATAGAAAGCAGATAAAGGCTCAAGTTTCCTCCTCACGCAGTACACATAAACAGCATGTCTCATACACAACTAATGTCCCTATTAATTCAAAATCCTAAAGCATGGTATCTAGGTGATAACACAAAGACAGATTTACTGCATAACTCAAAAAGGAAGTCTTAATCAGGCTTGCCTACTGGTTTTAAGCATGCTGACAGTTAAACATGGTCATAAAGACAGTTCTCATTTTATTTTTTAAGTTAATTACCTAAGGAACTCCTAGGTGTAGGGTAACATGCAACAGTTATTCAGATTTGTTAATGACTCCAGGTTGTTTATAGCTAATAACATACAATTCTAGGTGTTGAAGACGTGCTGATGCGAGACTAAATTGCATAGTTTAACATGTGATATACCTTACATTTTATGCGCAT
>ML317548.1:0-24218 GCA_005239505.1 Nicotiana paniculata
AATCTATCAGAACGCACTAAGATTACGATATTTAATTAAGCACGGTGACTAGGTATATTCATACAAATCCGCTCCCCTGAAGGGTTAAGATCTCGCTCTCTTCAATTCTTCTCCAATCTATACACGAATTTCCCAAGCATAACATAGATAGTATATAGAACCTAACTGCTGGCCAAGCAATTAAGCAATTAAACACAAAATTGAAGAAACAACCATATATTGAGTGAACTATAATCAAGGTTAAAATAATGTCGAATAACAATATTCATGGCTAAACCACAACCNGCTAAAACAAGATGAACAAAAAACTCGTCACCGGCACCCTAGCTAGCATCGGGAGCCCACCAGGGCGCTGCCCCAATTGCCATTCTGCCTCCAGCGCCACAGGTGGCGCCCAGCCCTGCCTGTAGCGCCTAAAATTGCCATTTTGCCCGGTTTTGCATTTTCGTTCGTTTTGGCTCTAATTTCGCGTGTTTCGCCCCCGATTGATCCCGAATCATTCCTAAACATAAAAACACTTCCAATTAATACAAATCATCACATTTAACATCTAAAACTCACGAAACAAAAGTAAAACACGAGGCGATATACATGAAGATATATACACTTTAAGCTAAACATCAACACCCCACACTTAGACTCTTGCTCGTCCTCGAGCAATGGCATAAGAGTATATTACTTTTCAATCACACAACTTACCCCTTCTTTAAACAATCATACCAATAACCTATTTGCAACCACCAAACCTCAAGAGTCAACTTGCAACCACTAAGCCCTCTCAATTCACGCACCTACCCAACAAGAAAGTTCACAACATTACTAATCGTTCATGAGATCATGTACCCTCACCACAAAAAAAAGAGTGAATATAACTAGTCCACACATTCAAATATGCTTTTTAACATAATTTAAGGACATCACACAATTGAACAAATTCACTCACTCTCACAAAGAATTCATATGCATCCTGTGATCGTACCATAAGCTTGCCCGTAGTGTAGATCTCCACTAATTTAAGTTAGCCAAATCTAGGATCAATTAGGACTTTTAAGGTTGTAATGTAGGCTAAGAGACGGGTAGGATATATTTAGGAATAGTGACTAACCCTCCTAAGCACTTTAATACACTACCTTCACAAATCAACACATATTCTTCTCAACCAATTCCCTTGCCACAACTCATATTCAACATAGCCCTTTTTCAATTAAGCACTTCTATATTTTCACTAGCACAAATTAACAAAAATTTGCGGTGTGCATATTTTTCTACATACTTCTTCTATCATTTTTTCTTCTTTCCTTTACAACAATATTTTTTTTCTTTCTCCACACACTCCATACATGAAAGTTCATTGGCTAGTGGATTTTGATTTCAATTATAATGCACCAAAGGGCCCTTCCACGGCTCCACTCAAAAGCTACTCCCTAATATCTCACCTTACTTCTTTTAGCGACTAAGTGCCTTAGGAGGAAAAGGTGCAAAAATCTCAATTTAAGAACAAAATAGGGGTACAGATTGTAATGTGGGCACCAAAGAAAAGGTCGAAAGGCTCAAAGGGGCTAGCAATGGAAAATTTAATTCTCATTTGACAAGCACATCCATGATCAAACAATAAAAATGCCTACGTCATCCCCTAGACTAGCATAACCTACAATTTCGCTTCGATTAACACACGGGGCAAGTTCTAGACTACACATGATAGCATAGAAAATCACTAAACCTCACTCACACATTGCACATGACTCAATCACAACGGTTTTATTCAACTCTCAAGTCAAGCAAGCACACAAAATTAAGAGAATTAAGCAATATTACACTATGTTGCATCCAAGTCAAGCAACTGAGCTAAGGCGTCACAAAATAGGCTATTTATTTTTACTCAGGCATCACATGTCAAACCAAATACAAGGGAAAGCAGAATGTATGTCATAACCTAATATGTCGGCACCAAACATGTCAATGGGTATCTCTAAGTTACTCATTTTCTTCCTAACTACACTAAAAACATAATTTTAAAGTGTCCATTTCAAGTTACACCCTTGGAAAAGAACCGGTACCCAAAGAAAAACCAAGGTATACTACCTACCTATCCTAAGAAAAAAAATAAAAAAATCTTTTTGGTGTTTTTAAATCGGACTTTATCCCTCAAGAATATTGTCCAACAGATCCATCGTTGGGGAAAATCTGAGCTTTTTCTATTTTTTTTATTTTTCTTTTCGTTTCTTAACTAAAAAAAAATTAATTTTATACAATTACACTTCACTTCAGAAAATAGTTCCCCACACTTATGTTATGCATAGTCCTTGATGCATGATCACAAAGAAAAACATTAAAACAAGGGTGAGAAATACTCCTAAGACCCTCTCGGGCCTTGCTCGGACATGATTCTCAATCTTTAGAGTTGGGATGACCCCACACTTAAGCTCAAACATGCCCCTCAGCTTCAGCATTTGGGTATTCAGACTTCCCCTACTCTGCAAAATAAAAACAACACAAAACTCGACACTTAAAAAAATTAAAAAATAAAAGATATACAGGATAGGTTGCCTCCCAACAAGATCCTTATTTATAGTCGTGGCACGACTCTGCTACTCTACTCAAGCTGGGCGCTTTCTCTTCTTCTTTCTCCCATAAAGCCTAGCCTTTTTGCACGCTCTTAACGGGTCTCCTTTTTCATCTCTAACTCTTTTCTCAATTATTTTTCCACCATCATCTTGCAACACCACCTCCTATGGCTCACTTCCATTCACATAAGGACTCTGCTATATCCCCTTAACGTCGACCATATTAATCATGCACAGGTCCTCATAATGCTTTGGGAGTTTAAGTGCCTAGTACACATTAAAAGTGACCTCTTTATCGTCAACTCTCATTTTTAACTTCCCTACCCTCACATAAATAATTTCTCCACCATTAGCTAAGAATGGTCACCCTAAAATAATGGGCACTTCCTCATATGCCTCGTAATCAAGCACAATAAAATCAGCGGGAAAAACAAACTTTCCCGCTCGAACTAGCACATCCTCAATAATTCCTTCCGGCATAATTAGCGACCTATCTGCTAACTATAAAGTGATTGTGGTACGTCTAAGAAACCCCAATTCGAGTTTCTTGAACAAAGAAGATGGCATCAAATTTATACTAGCCCCTAAATCACACAGGGCTCTACCAGCTTCTTGTTTTCCAAGAGACAAAGGAACTGTGAAACTCCCAGGATCCTTCAACTTAGGCGGAAGTTTACTCTGAACCCTGGCACTGCACTCTTCAGTAAGTGCAACTGTTTCGAACTCTGCATGTCTTCATTTGTTTGCCACAATATCTCTGAGATACCATACTTAGGCACTTCTTTCAAAATTTCCACCAAAGGCAAATTCACACTCACTTAGCTCAACATATCTAGGAATCTCTTGTACTTAGTATCATCTTTTAGCCTCTGCAGTCTTTGTGGAAAATGGAGGTGGTGGCCTTGTTTCAATTACTAGCTCGGGCCCTTTAATATCTTTCTCATTCCCTTCAACTGGCTTGGGAACTAATTCTCCTTCAGGATGAGCTGTATTCTTCTTTTTCTTTGGAACTTCTTCTATAACTCTTCCATTTCTCAAGATAATTGCATTGACTTGAGCCTTAGGATTGGGCTCAATATCACTAGGAAGAGCTCTTACTGGTCTGGTGTTTTGGGCACTAGCAAGTTGTCCCAATTGGCGTTCCAAATTTCTCATTGTTGCTGCTTGGTCATGGTGATCAGCCATTATTTTCTGATTGAAAGCAAGTTGGTCGTTCATCATTCTCTTCATAATCTCTTCGGGGCTAATTTGTTTTTCAACCTGAGGTGGTCTGTATTGTGCTTGAGGCCGATATTGATTCTGATTGCCTTGATTTCCACCCCCAAGAGAAATTTAGGTGGTTCTTCTAGTTGGGATTGTAAGTGTCCCCATACTGATTTATTTGGCCTCAATTTAGATTACCCACAAAATATACAGACTCTGGATTTCCTGGGCATAGATTGCTCATGTGACCCTCTCCACAGACTTAACAAAATACCTGAATCTGTTGCACTGGTTTCAATGGCTGGGCCTGTTGCAGTGGTTGAGACTGTTTCTTGTTAATGATCAGGGTCATCTGGTTGACTTGGTTAGTCAATGTAGAGATCTGAGCTGACAATGCTGATACAACGTCTACTTCAAGAACCCCTGGTGACTTTTGAACCACATTCCTTCCCATTTCACCTTGCCAATCTGGAATGATTTTGGAGAATTTATTCAATAATGCAAATATTTCATCATAATTCTTCTCCAATACCTGACCTCCAGCTACTGCATCTACCACAATTTTTGTTTGAGGATGGAGCCCCTCAATGAAAGCGTGAACTAACACTTCGTTTGTCTGATTGTGATAATGATAGTCTCTGAGAAGCCCCTTGAACCTTTCCCATGATGAATATAAAGATTCGCCTGCTTTTTGTTTAAAGGAGACTATCTCACTTCTGATCTTCACAGTCTTGCCTGAAGGGAAGAACCTTGCCAGAAATTTTCTCGCCAAATCGCTCCATGTTGTAATGGAATTAGCTGGTTCTGCCTTTAGCCATCGCTTTTCTTCTCCAAACATAGAGAATGGGAAAAGCGTGAGCCTCACATAATCTGGCTTGACCTCGTTAGTGATATAAGTATCACTAATCTCCAAGAATTTCAGAATGTGCTGCTGAGCATCCTCGTGTGGAAGACCCATAAACTGCCTGTTTGCATGAAGTAACTCGATCATGCTTTGTTTCAGCTCAAAGTGCCTAGTGATTCTGGGCTTCACGATGTTGGAGGTAACATTAGTAATATTGGGCATTGCTACCTCCTGAACAGCCATGTGTTGGTCTTCTGCCATGTTCACAGGAATTTGAATGAGGTCCTGAATATTGTCTATATCCCTTGCTTCCTCAACCTCCTGTGAAATGTTCTCTCAGGTTCGGGGTCAAAGCCGTCAAGTATGTCCTGGCTTCTGACCCTACACATTCAATAAACTTGTTCCTGAGATTAGAGTAACAATCAAGTAATGTTAGACTGGACAAAATAAAAAGTTAAAGCAAAAACTAGAAAGTAGTCTATATTCAAGTCCCCGGCAACGGCACCAAAAACTTGTTGGTCCCAAACGCACACGCAAGTATACGTGGTCGTACAAGTAATAAAATGATAAATCGAATGTCGAACCCATAGAGACTTGTGTAGACTACTCACTAATTCACTATAATTGTTATTTAATAAAGCCAAAATAAAATCCAGGAATGTAACTATATTATACTACGATTATAAGAAATAACTAATTATCAAGTAACAAGTTGATTGTTGTGTATTCAATAGAGACAAATATTCCAGGGTTGTGATCAGTTCACCACTCGTATTGTATTCTAATTAACTCTCTCTTTCATATAATTCACTCATGGTTGCTAATTAATCGATAAATTCTCTCAGAGCCTTCTCCCAAAGCACTACTCACCTATTCTCAATATATTAACGCCTATATTCCTATGAAATTAATCTATCAGAACGCACTAAGATTACGATATTTAATTAAGCACGGTGACTAGGTATATTCATATCCTAACCACAAATCCTCTCCCCTGAAGGGTTAAGATCTCGCTCTCTTCAATTCTTCTCCAATCTATACACGGATTTCCCAAGCATAACATAGATAGTATATAGAACCTAACTGCTGGCCAAGCAATTAAGCAATTAAACACAAAATTGAAGAAACAACCATATATTGAGTGAACTATAATCAAGGTTAAATTAATGTTGAATAACAATATTCATGGCTAAACCACAACCCCAAAACAATGGGTGTTTAGCTACTCATGCTAAAATCAAAAAATTGCATAAGTGTTGAATTAATTGTAAATACTAGAAAAAGATGAAGAAAAATAAGCTTAGACTTGCTTTTATACGTGTTGGGTAGGGTTAGGGCCAAAATAACCGTGTCCCGGGCAAAATAGGAAAAAAAACTCATTACCGGAGCCCTGGATAGTGCCGGGTGCCCACCAAGGCGCTGCCCCAATTTCCATTCTGCCTCCAGCACCCAGGTGGCGCCCGGCCCTGCCTGTGGTGCCCAAAATCGCCATTTTTCCCGATTTTTGCGTTTTGGTCCGTTTTGGCTCTAATTTCGCGTGTTTCGCCCCCGATTGATCCCCGAATCATTCCTAAATATAAAAAAACTTCCAATTAATATAAAATCATCACATTTAACATCTAAAACTCACGAAACAAAAGTAAAAAACGAGGTGATATACATAAAAATATATACACTTTAAGCTAAACATCAATCATCTTATTTTGCTCCTTATTTGGTTATGCCTCGTGATTCTCTGAGTACTCTTGTATATGTGTCTACACCGGTGGGTGATTATATTGTGGTATATCGTGTCTACCGTTCGTGTTTAGTGTTTATTGGCGGTCATAAGACTAGTGTACATCTTCTACTTCTTGATATGGTATATTTTGATGTTATTTTGGGGATGGATTGGTTGTCATCTTATCATGCCATACTGGACTGTTATGCCAAGACCGTGACCTTAGCATTGCCGGGGTTGCCTCGAGTGGAGTGGAGAGGGACTCCCGGTCATTCTTCCAGCAGGGTTATCTCATATATGAAGGCCTGGCCTATGGTCGAGAAGGGGTGTTTGGCCTATTTGGCCTATGTTAGTGATTCTAGTGCCGATGTTCCTTCTATGGAGTCTGTGCCCATTGTCCGTGAGTTTTCATTCCGGGTATGCCACCCGACAGGGATATTGACTTTTGCATTGAGTTGGCTCCGGGCACTCAGCCCATTTCTATTCCGCCATATTGTATGGCCCCGCCAGAGTTGAAGAAGCTGAAAGAACAGTTGCAGGACTTGCTTGATAAAGTCTTTATTAGGCCTAGTGTCTCTCCTTGGGGTGCGCCGGTGTTGTTTGTTAAGAAGAAGGATGGGTCGATGAGGATGTGCATAGATTATCAGCAGTTGAACAAGGTTACCATCAAGAACAAGTATCCATTGCCGAGGATTGATGATTTGTTTGATCAGCTTCAGGGTGACAAGGTATTTTCGAAGATTGATTTGAGATCTGGCTACCATCGGTTGAGGATTAGGGCATCCGATGTCCCTAAGACAGCTTTTCGCACTCGGTACGGGCATTATGAGTTCTTAGTGATGTCATTCGAGTTGACAAATGCCCCAGCTGCTTTTATGGACTTGATGAACTGAGTGTTCAGGCCTTATTTGGATTCATTCGTGATTGTCTTCATTGATGACATTTTGATTTATTCCCGCGTCCGGGAGGAGCATGAGCAGCACCTTCGAGTCATCCTCCAGACTCTGAAGGACAGTTAATTATATGCCAAGTTTTCGAAATGTGAGTTTTGGTTGAGTTCAGTTGAATTTCTGGGTCATGTTGTATCAGCTGAGGGTATTCAGATGGATCCCAAGAAGATTTCAGCGGTCAAGGATTGTCCTAGGCCCACATCAGCTACAGAGATCCGGAGTTTCTTGAGTTTGGCGGGCTATTACCGCCGGTTTGTGGAGGGGTTTTCATCTATTGCAGCTCTGATGACCAGGTTGAATCAGAAGGATGCCCAGTTCAGGTGGTCAGAGGAGTGTGAGGCGAGCTTCCAGAAGCTCAAGACAACGCTGACTGCGGCGCCGGTGTGGGTTTTTCCCACAGGTTCAGGGCCATATACTGTGTATTATGATGCATCCCGGGTTGGACTTGGTGCAGTGTTGATGCAGGATGGCAAGGTTATTGCATATGCTTCGCGTCAATTGAAGATCCACGAGAAGAATTATGCAGTTCATGATTTGGAGCTAGCATCCATTGTTCACGAGCTGAATATTTGGAGGTATTATGTATATGGCGTGTCATGTGAGGTGTTCACGGATCACAAGAGTTTGAAATATTTGTTCAAGCAGAAGGAGCTAAATTTGAGGCAGAGGAGATGGTTGGAGCTATTGAAAGGCTATGAAATCACCATCTTATATCATCCGAGGAAGGCCAAGGTAGTGGCCGATGCTTTGAGATGGAAGTCAGCCAGTATGGGTAGTCTTGCATATGTTCCGGTCGGGGAGAGACCGCTTGCTTTGGATGTTCAGGCTTTAGCCAATCGGTTCATGAGGTTGGATGTTTCTGAGCCCGGCCATGTTCTAGCTTATACAGTTGCTCGTTCTCCATTATTTGACTGTATTCGAGATCCGCAGTATGATGATCCTCATTTGTGTGTCCTTAGGGACACGGTGCGGCACGGTGGTGCCAAGCAGGTTATTGTTGGTGATGATGGAGTTTTTTGGATGCAGGGTCATATTTGTGTGCCCAATGTGGATGGACTTCGTGAGTTGATTTTAGAGAAGGCACATAGTTCCCCGGTACTCCATTCATTCGGGCACCGCAAAGATGTATCAGAGGCTTGGTGAATTGCTTCAGCAGATTGAGATTCCTGAGTGGAAGTGGGAGCATATCACCATGGATTTCGTTTTTGGGATCCCACAGACTCAGAGGAAGTTCGATGCAGTATGGGTTATTGTGGATAGGCTGACCAAGTCAGCACATTTCATCCCTGTGGTAGTTTCATATTCTTCGGAGAGAATGGAAGAGATCTACATTCGGGAGATTGTTCGTATTCATGGTGTTCCCCTGTCTATCATTTCTGACCGAGGTACGCAGTTTACCTCGCATTTTTGGAGGGTAGTTCAACGTGAGTTGGGCAAGAGGGTTGAGTTGAGCACAACATTTCATCCTCAGACGGACGGACAGTCCGCGTGTACTATTCAAATTTTGGAGGATATGCTACGAGCCTGTGTCATTGACTTTGGAGTTTCTAGGGATCAGTTCTTGCCATTAACTGAGTTTTCCTACAAGAACAGCTATCAGTCAAGCATTCAGATGGCTCCCTATGAGGCTTTATATTATAGGAGGTATCGGTCGCCAGTTGGGTGGTTTGAGCCGAGAGAGGCTCGGTTCTTGGGTACAGACTTAGTGCAGGATGCCTTGGATAAGGTTAAGATCATTCAGGATAGAATTTGTACAGCTCAATCCAGGCAGAAGAGTTATGCCGACCGCCGAGTTCGTGATGTGGCATTCATGGTCGGAGAGCGGGTGTTTCTTCAGGTGTCGCCCATGAATGGCGTGCTGAGATTTGGGAAGAAGGGCAAGCTAAGGCCTAGGTACATCGGTCCTTTTGAGATCCTTGATAGAGTGGGAGAGGTGGCTTATATACTTGCACTGCCACCGAATTTATCAGCTGTGCATCCGGTGTTTCATGTGTCTATGCTTCGGAAGTACCACGGCGATCCAGACCCTGTTTTAGACTACAGTAGTGTCCAGTTGGACAAGGACTTGACCTATAAGGAGGATCCTCTAGCTATTCAAGACCGGCAGGTTCATCAGTTGAGATCAAAGAGTTATCCTTCGGTTCGTGTTCAGTGGAGAGATCAGCCTGCCGAGGTAGCTACCTGGGAGTCCGAGTCTGTAATGCAGAGCCGATATCCCCACCTTTTCCCCGATTCAGGTACTTTTCTATATCCGTTCGAGGACGAATGGTTTGTTTTAGAGGTGGAGAATGTGATGACCGAAAAATTCATCTCTCATTTTATAAGTCAAAACTGTGTTTCGAGGCCTTAAAAACCTCCTTTTATCTCACCTCATTTTGCATGCGCAACCCGGGCATATACCCGGGGAGCTTTTATGTGAAAAACTGATGAAAATGCTAATTTTGCCTTTAAAATTGAATTTAAGTTGACTTCGGTCAACATTTTGGGTAAATGGGCCCGGACGCGTGATTCGACAGTCCCGGCGAGTCATAGGAAAATAGGGGACTTGAGCGTGTGCCCGGATATGAATTTTGAGGTCCCAAGCCCGAGAAATGAATTTTTGAAAGAAATTGTTTTACTGAAATTATAAGAGTCTTTGGAAATTTGATTATATTTGGAATTGATGGTATCGGGACCGTACTTTGGTTCCGGAAGCCGGTACAGGTTTAATATAGTATTTGAGTGATGACTGTAAAATTTAGTAAGAAACGAAGGTCATTTGACGTGATTCAGACCAGTAGTTGTGAAATTTGAAACTTTGAAAGTTTTGAGATTTTTCTTTGATTTCTATGCTAAATTCGTTGTTTAAGATGTTATTTTGTCGATTTGATATTTTTGAGGTTGTGTACATGTTTGGTTTGGAGCCACAAGGGCTTGGGTGAGTTTCGGGTAGGTTTCGGGGTGTTTGAACTTAGGAAATCACTGCTGGTGCACCAGTTCCGGTGTGCCCGCACCTGCAAGCCTAGGGCCGCAGGTGCGAGTTCGCAGGTGTGGAACTTTATCCGCAGGTGCGGTCCAGCCCAGCCTGCCCTCTTTCTGCAGGTGCAATAACTTTTTCGTAGAAGCAGTTCCGCAGGAGCGGATACTCCTCCGGAGGTGCGTCCCTCAGTGGCCTTGGCCATTTCCGCAGGTGCGACCCAAGCACCGCAGGTGCAAAGGTCGGGCAGTGAGTATTTTTAAATTAGAACTTCAGTCGTTTCTTCTTCAACTTTTCACAAAAATAATAGACCTAGGGCAATTTTCTCAAGAGATTTTCTTCCCAAACCATAGGTAAGTGTCCACAAACTAGTTTCCTTCAACTTTCTAATGTTTTTCATCAATTATCATCAAGAATCCTAGGGTTTTAATGGTAGAAAATTGGGGATTTCGGTAGAGTTAGGGCTTTTGTATAATTGGAATTTAGACCTCGTTTCGGGGTCGAATTCCGAAACTAATTACATATTAGGGCTCGTGGGTGAATGGGTGATCGGGTTTTGGTCCGAACCTCATGTTTTGACCAAGCGGGCCCATGGTCATTTTCTGACTTTCTAGGAAGAATGATACAAAATTCAGAATTAAGCATTGGGGTTTAATTATTTAGCATTTATTGATATTATTAAGCTAATTATGTCTAGATAAAATTGAATTGGAGGAGAATTCTAAGGGGAAAGTGGTAATTGAGGCTTGAGTTTGGTCGTGGAATTCGAGGTAAGTGTTTGGCTTAACCTTAGCTTGAGGGAATAGGTGTTGTGTCCTATTTGCTATGTGTCAGTATCATGTTCAACGTATAGGTGAGGTGACGAGTACCTATACACTGGTGTCAATCATGCCCGTGAGTCGAATATTGTGATTTATGTGGTTTTTCGTTAAGTTATACTTGAGTTTCACTTTATAGCTATCCATGTTGGTGGAAATTCCTTGATATTGAACAGTGTTGAGTATTGGTTTCAGTTGAAGATTTTTATGTGAAGTTAGGTACTAAGTGAGATTGGTTATAGTTGTTTCCCTTGCCGGGATGGTATTGATTTCACTGATGGCTCCCTTGCCGGGACGTTATGGTTCTATTTTTGTTTACTCTGTTAATTTCCTTGTTGGATTGCTGTAATTTGATGTGTTTGGGCGAGGAAGAGTGTAAAAGCACGAAGGGTGATGCCGTGTGTGAGATTGTGAGTGAATGTTAATGCACGACGGGTGATGTCGTGCCGATATTATGATTGCAAAAGCACTAAGGGTGATGTCGTTCCATGATATGAGTGATAATGCACAAAGGATAATGTCGTTCCATGATTATGTGAGGTAAAAGAACTAAGGGTAATGTCATGCTGAATATATTGATTCTGATGGTGAGGACGAGAGTAAAAGCACGAAGGCTGATGCCGTGCACTTGCTTTTGTGTTACTATTTCTGTTGCTTACATTGATATCTAATTTGTGCTTTATCTCATTATTTCCATTCTTTGATATTTCCTCCCCTCAGCAGGTTCCCCTTTTTCCTTTATGCTTAGCTACTTATTTCTCGTTGTTATTATTTTCTCCTTATACTATTAAACTGCACAGGTTGATTTGGTTGTCGTGTCCTAGCCTTGTCACCACTTCGCCGAGGTTAGGTCGGCACTTACTCAATACATGGGGTCGGTTGTACTGATACAACACTCTACATTTTTGTGCATATCCCGGTATTATACCCTTCGGATCTTAGATCAGGGTTGCTGCCTTCAGTCTAGCGGAGATTCCGAGGTAGTTCTGCAGACGTATGCAGGCCTTGACATCCCCTCCTATTTCATTTCTTTCCTGTTCTTATTTACTTTTGAGACAGATGTATACTTATATTTTGTTCCGACTCCTATTTGTAGCATTCATAGATAGTCTGTGAGATTGTGCCACTTGTTTTGGGAGTACTTTGGTTCTGGATTTCGTATTAGTATTATATAAAACTATTGAATCATGTTATCTCGTATTTTTAAATTTCGTGATTTTATTATAAATTCTGGTAAACTGTTAAAGATAAAGGAATAAGGTAATTGATCAGTAACGTTGGCTTGCCTAGCGGGTTCAATGTTAGGCACCATCACGGTCCTGATGGTGGGAAATTCGGGTCATGACATATTTAGATATATGTATAAGATTCATTAAACTACTTCCATTAATTATGTTTCCGTTTATAATTTCTAATTATTAATGTTGTCCTATAACTGTCAGGTGGCTTAATTTTAGCTTGCCAATTAGATTAACCACAATTCATACTATCCTCCTTTTAATATAATGTAGATGACTCCTTTTACACTGTTATAGCATTTGTATGGTTATAGAGACTACTAAGATAACTGGGATTCTAGAAAGATTTATGGATTTTATCCCATTTGATAGGGTAAAGTAATCTAAAACAACTACGCCTCTGTCACGACCCCAAATCCTAACTGGTCGTGATGGCGCCTATCGTGGAACTAGGCTAGCCACTATCACGTAATTACACATTTATTTTAATATAATTTCTCAAAAATCATAATAATAAGCATAAAATATTCTAAGTCTTTAACAAAGAATGATATAATCCAACAGTCTAAACTATTCCCCGGAACTGGAGTCAACTGATCACGAGCATCTAAGAATAATACTAACACTGCTAATGTCATAATACACTGTCTCAGAACAAAATACTAAATACTAATGAAGGAAGGGTAATGGAGAAGTTGTGGACGCTGGATAGCTACCTCGAAATCCCAAAGCTGACGATGAACGATCTCAGATGGCTACTGCTCAGAACTAGTACCTGGATCTGCACACACAGGTGCAGGGAGTAATGATGAGTACGCCAACTCAGTAGTAATGAAAATAAATCAAGTCTGAAGATAAGAAAACACACAGCAAAGAACACCAATCCACGTATAGTAAGATACAGAGTATTAATACAATATACATTTAATACATAAGTTGAAAACCAATTTCCGTAAAAAGAATCATTTGAGAAAGTATAATTTTCAGTATTTCTCAGTAAAATTCCCAAAATATCAGTATAAAAGATGAAACGAATCATAATCAAAACTCAGCAAAATATCATTATAAATCCACCCCTCGGGCCAAATCATCACTCGTAAATCAATCACTCACCTCACCATCACTTAGTAATATTCACTCAGCACCTCACAGTCACTCATGCCTCCCAATCACTCGTCACTCGGCACTCGGCACTCGGCACTCACACTTAGTAGGTACCTGCGCTCACTAGGGGTGTACAGGCTCCGGAGGGGCTCTTACAGCCCAAGCACTAAAAACAAGTCAAATCATGGCATCAATAACTCAGGCTCTCGGCCTCTCTCATATCATCAATATCTCTCGCAATATTGGCCCTCGGTCTCACTCAGTCAGACACTCTTAACATGCCACTCGGACCATAAATAAACGGAGTTCTCGACCCAAAACAGTATTTCATTTCAAGAAATAATATCAATAAACTCTGAATGTCAAAACAATATATCAGGAAAGACTGAGTGAAAAATCATAATTTCTAAGTGAGGAATATCAGGAAAATAGGCCCCAAGGGGTTAAGACAGATCGGCACTAGGCCCCAAACGTGGCTTACAGCCCAAATATATACAAACATAGTAATACTATAAAACATATGCTTGGAAAGTGGTTTCGCTACTCAATAGTTGCCTAAAAAGGAACAAATTTCCGAATTTCCAATTCGTGCACGCCCCACACTCGTCGTCCAGTGTGTGCGTCACTCCAAAACCGTGAAAGGATGTAAAGTCCAGGGTTTCATACCCTCATGACAGGATTTAAAGACATTACTTACCTCAAACTAGCCCGAAAAGCTACTCCGCAACATGTTTGCCCCTCAAATCAACTTCTGAATGCTCCAAATCTATCAAGTTCAGATTTTTGACATCAAAATATGCTAGGGTAATGAAGCCCAATAAAAAAATATCAACTTTATGCACAAAACCCAAAATTATCCAAAACCCGACCCTGGGCCCATGTCTGGGAACTCGACAACCTGTATACCAAAATGATCCTCATCATCTCACGATTTCGTACATATGAAGAACGATGAAATCGGAGTCCAAATGACCCCTCAAATCACCCCTAGAAGGTCTCTTAAACTCAAGCCCTAGTTTCCTCTTTTTCCACTGATTTTCCCTAATTAAACAATGTTAATTTGATCCTTAATCACATATTTAACTCAAAAATAGGAAGAAATCACTTACCTAGTGTTGCTTGGTGAAAATCCCTCCTTGAGCTCTCCAAAATTGTCCAAGCCAAATGAAAGAAATGGGCCAAAACTCGCTTTTAAAACAATCTGCCCAGGCTTTATCGAGTTGTACCTTGCGCTATGCAGGTTGTACTTCTATTATAATTTTCCCCTAATGTACACCTTCTATTAAAACGCCCATAACTCCTTGTAGAAATATCCAAATGACAAACGGTTTGAAGATTTAGAAACTAGACTCGAAGATATTTCATTTGATAGGTTTTAAACCATATAAATCTATATATTCCGAGATATGAGCTTCCAAATTCGGCTCCATGCATTAGTAAATTCTATCGAAACTGCTTCACTAGCCATCTTCAATCGATCATAACTTTCTGATCAAATGTCAAATCATGAATGATTTAACTTTATGGAAACTATAATGCAAGAGCTACAACCTTTATGTTTTGCAAATTTTCATATTCCTTATAGATTTTGATATATATGCCTCCAAAATCAGCTTCCCGATGCACCAGTTGCTGTCCAAAAGTGCAACTGAAATTTCTGCAGTTTTTCTTCTTTTTTTTTGTCCGAAATTCATTTCGTTAACCTTACGAAATCCACCCGAGGCCCTCGGGACCTTAACCAACTATACCAACATGTCCCAAAACATGGTACGAACTCGCTCGAGGCCTCAAATCACATCAAACAACGTCAAAATCATGAATCGCACCCCAATTCAAGCTTAATGAACTTTAGAACTTGAAACTTCTACATTCGATGCTGAAACCTATCAAATCACGTTCGATTAACCTCAAATTTTACACACAAGTCATATTCGACATTGTGGATCTGCTCCAACTTTCGGAATTGGAATCCGACCCCGATATCAAAAAGTCAAATTCTCGGTCAAACTTCTCAAAAACCTTCAAATTTCTATCTTTAGCCAAATGACTTCAAAATGACCTACGAACCTCCGAATTCACTTTCGATCGCGCTCCCAACTCCAGAATCACCATACGAAGCTAATCCCAGACTCGGAATACCAAACGGACATCAATAACAGCGAAATGCACTTCAACCCAGACTTATGAAATTTCTTCTAAAATGCTAACTTCTACAATTTGCGCCGAAATGCTCCCTGGTCATCCAAAACCCGATCCGAACATACGCCCAAGTCCGAAATCATCATACAAACCTGCTGGAACCTTCGAATCCTGATTCTGAGGTCATTTACTCAAAAATCCAATCCTAGTCAATTCTTCCAACTTAAGGCTCCCGAAATGAGAATTTTCTTTCCAAAATGACTCCAAACTTCCTGAAACACAATTCCGATCATGCCTAAGAGTCATAATACCTGAAAAAAAGATGCTCACGGCCTCAAACTTCTGAACGACGCGTTAGACCTTAAAACGACCGGTCGGGTCGTTACAGCCTCAATTCTACACTAGTTGAAGTTGCGTATAGGAATCCTTAATATCCATTCCTATCTTATGCTATCATGTTTAATGTCATGGGAGGATTTACATCCATGCCCCATGACCCCTTGGACCTGGAAATCCTCTGAAAGCCTAGCGCCACAGACGGCCCAGTGGTCTTGGTCGCGCCAAGTGACAAGTCCGCATGTGCCTCTGTCTCCCCACCGATATCCCTCGCCAGCTCCCAGCCGAAGGCAACTGCCAACAGCGTCGCGCACGCATACAAAGCCGCGCACGCAGATTTTGATGCCTAAGACAAATTTGCTGACAACGAACCTGTTTCTATCTTGTAGAAAACTAAGTCCTTTTCATTGTAAATATAGAGTAGTTTTATTCCATGTATTTCCATTATGATTCTCTAGCTTATTTAGGTCAAGTATTGTAACTTTAGTTTATTTTTAAGCATTATTAGGGGGGATCAAGCAATCAAAAACTTTCTAGCAAGCAATTCTCTGTACTGGTGTCTCTCCCCCTAGACACCGCGTTGCCTTCTTTTGTAATAGATTTCATTAATGCAATCAAACTTTATTTCAATTCTCACTATTGTTATCTCAATTGTTCTTGACATTGGTTATCCCGTACGGCACTGACAATCTCGTCTAGCGTACGGAGGGGACTTTAGTTGATGAAAAGCAACTGCACTGACATTAGTTGCCTGGCCTTACGTCGCCCTTCCAAGGAATCTCAGGAAGGTGTCGCGTAAGAGTTGGTATCAGAGCCTAGGCTCGACATCGCACGAGGGAACTCATTGCGATTACCACCATTTATGACCATGGTGAATTATGGGGACCGCATTGCGTCCCTTGAAAAGACGGTTGACATATTACGTCCCATCGTAAATACGGTGCCTGAACTATAAACCATCCTAGTGCAAAGGTTGGACGACCTGGACCACAAAATGATCCAGGCCGAAGTTGACATAGAAAACATTAGTCGCAACTCTGAAAGAGACAAGCAAACGGCGGCCACTGAGGCAGTCGAGATTATTGGTAAATTCGACGGCATCCAACAGGAGCGTGCCGAGGATTTAGTTTAGGGGGAACATGAGGCAGACAGGGTGACTGCGATGCAACAAACTATAGACAACTTGATAGGCAAGCTCAATGTTGTCAATGTTGCTCTACAGTGATTGCTTCGAGGAGGTGGAAACCAAATCGGGGGTGCTGTGAACCTCGCCCCTGCAACACTAAAGCTGAAAATTCCTGAGCCAAAGCCATATAGTGGAGCTCAGAATGCTAAAGAAGTGGAAAATTTTATCTTCGACATCGAGTATTACTTCGATGCCATGGGAGGCCTAGAAGAAGCCAAGAAGGTAGCAACTGCTTCCATATATCTTCAGGGTGATGCTAAACCCTTCTGGCGAGTGAAGTATGAAGCCATCAAGGTCGGTGAAGATGCTGTGGAGACATGGGAAGAACTGAAGGCATCCATACACCAACAGTTCTTCCACGAAAATGTTGAATACAATTCAAGGAGAAAACTACGGGAGTTCCGCCAGACCAAATCAGTGCAGGATTATGTGCGAGAATTCTCTATGCTCATGTTGAACATCCGTGACATAGCGGACAAGGACAAGATCTTCACTTTCCTGGAAGGGTTGAAACCTTATGCTCGCATGGAGCTACAAAGACAAAGGGGTAGATACCCTACCCAAGGCGATCCAAGCAGCGGAATGCCTTGGGGACTACCAAGTGGAAACTCGGAAGGATAAGCCTCAACCGCCTGTCTGAGTGGGATACAAAGGAGGCCAGTCTAACCATAGTGGCCCTAACGGAAGTGGGGGAGACCGGAGTGCCACCAAATCTAGGACTCCTTCCTCAAGCAACAACAGTGCTGCCTCAAACAACAATGATCGGGGGAGAAATCCCCCTTCAGGATGTCGTCATTGCGGCGGGCCACATTGAAATAATGAATGCCCACAGGCACAGATGAATGCCCATCAAGATTTTGATGATGGGACAGATGACGAATTAGACGATGTGGAGCATACCGAAACAGTATGTAGACATGCTTCTGATGATGGGAGCAAACGAGCCAAGCCCTGCATTATCCTGTGCATGCCCATGAAGATGGCCGCTTAGAACATCTCGGCCTTGCAGCTGAAGAAAGGAGTCAAAAGACATAAACCTACTTTCCTGTCTACCCTATGCATTGATGAGGTAAAAAGCTCATCGGATCCTATCCCTACACCCGTAAAGGAGCTACTACTAGAGTTTGAAGACGTCATTCCACAGGAGATGCCAAAGCGACTCCCGCCTAGGAGCACTGTGGAACATGAGATTGAGTCGTGCCGGGTGCGAAGCCACCTACCCAGGCGCCTTATAGAATGTCACAACCCGAACTCACCGAGCTTCAGAGAAAGTTGGCGGAGATGCTAGACACAGGGCTCATTGTACCCTCCAAGTCCCCATATGGTCTCTTGTGCTATTCCAAAAGAAACATGATGGTAGTCTAAGACTCTGTGTGGATTATCGGGATCTAAACAAAATAATGTGAAGAACAAGTATCCTATTCAGCTCATGGCAGACTTATTCGATAGATTGGGGGGTGCGACGATGTTCACGAAAATTAACATGAAGACATGGTATTGTCAAGTTCGAATTGCTGAGGGTGATGAACACAAGACGACCTGCGTGAAAAGATATGGGTCGTTCGATTTCTTGGTTATGCCATTCGGCTTGACTAACACTCCAGCCACATTTTGCACCTTGATGAACCAGGTCTTCCGAGAGTACATTGACGAATTCGGGGTGGTCTATTTGGATGACATTGTGGTTTACAGAACACCTAGAGCACTTGCGGAAGGTCCTATACCGGTTGCGGGAGCATGAATTATATGGAAAGATATCCTAGTGCTCATTTGCTAAAAAACATATCGACTTCCTCGGACATGTAATTGAGGAAGGGAGGATCAAGATGGACCAGCAAAATATCCAAGCTATCATAGATTGACCGCCGCTCAAGGATATCGACGCCTTGAGGGCGTTCCTTGGCCTATGCAATTTCTATCGGCTATTTGTGAAGAACTACTCCCTTATCACAGTGACATTAACAAAACTTCTCAAGAGGGTCACACCTTGGGATTGGGAACCCAGGCGAGCGAAGGCCTTCAACGCATTAAAAGCGGTTATGTCTAGTAGCCTCGTCTTGGCCCTCCCTGATTTGGCCAGGCCATTCGAGGTACAAACGGATGCTTCTGACTAAGCTCTTGGCAGAGTCTTACTACAAGACGGGCATCCCGTAGCATACGAGAGCCGAAAGCTGAAGGATGCAGAATGGTGCTATGACGCCCACGAGAAAGAATTATTGGTTGTCATTCATTGCTTACGCCTTTGGAGGCATTACTTGCTAGGATCCCCGTTCGTGGTCAAGACAGACAACACAGTTGTTAGTCATTTCATGACCCCAGCCAAAGCTGAATAGCCGACAGGCCCGGTGGCAGGAACTCTTAGCAGAATTTCACTTCAACCTGCAGTACAAAAGTGGGAAGAATAATCATGTTGTTAATGCGCTCAGTCGGAGAGCTGACCTAGCATCAGTGTGCCTACTCGCCACCCTAAGGGGGAGCAAAGTAGCTACCACCATAAAAAACCAGATACTGGATCTACTCATCAATGATCCTTCTGCACAGTATTTGGTTGATCTAGTAGGACAGGGAAAAACTCGCCAGTTCTATATGGAGGATGGTTTCCTGAAGGTAAAAGGGAACCGATTTTATGTTCCTAAAGGAGGAGATCTGAGAAGGACTCTTCTGGCGGAATGTCACAACACTCTGTGGGCCAGCCATCCCGGCGAAGAACGCATCACTGCATTACTTCGTCGTGCATATTATTTGCCTCAAATGGCCGATGACGTCGCTCAATATGTGAGGACTTGTCTAGTATGCCATAAGGACAAGTCCGACTTGGAACCACTAGTTGTCCCAAAAATACCCTGGGAAAGCGTGTCTTAGGATTGCTCAAGGTCGGAGATCTCTCAACTATCTTGGTTGTGGTGGATCGATTTTCCAAGTATGCCACCTTTATTGCAGCATCACAATATATATCAGCAGAAGATACAGTTCGACTCTTCTTCTCTCATGTCGTCAAATATTGGGGCCTGCCCAAAGACATCGTTAGTGACCGCGATTCATGCTTCACTAGCAACTTTTGGACCCAACTATTTAAGTGCCTCGGGTCAAAATTGAGTCATAGCTCAAGTTTTCATCCACAATCTGATGGCCAGACGGAGTGATTCAATGGTATGTTGGAGGAATATCTCTGCCACTTTGTTACTGGATCGTAGAAGAATTGGGTGAAGCTTCAGGATGCTGCTCAACTGTGTTTCAATTCACAAAAGAACTCTAATACAAACAAAAGCGCTTTGAAATTATTACCGGGCAGCAACTACTACTCCCACACACTGTGAATGCACCAAACATGTCAAAATCTCCTCGAGCTGATAGCTTCTCAAAAGAATGGAAGCAAAATTTGGAGATAGTGCGGAGCTATCTGGTCAAACCCCAAAAGCAGATGAAGAGGCATACTGAGTAAAATCGTCGCTTTGTTGAATACCAAGTATGAGACAAATTGATGGTCAAAATTCCAAAGATGTACTTGTTTGCAGGGATCCATGACCCTCGCCTATTGCAAAAATACATTGGACCCTTGTCCATTGAAAGGCGCATTAGGAAAGTTGCATACCTGGTGGATACCCCCAGCTTGGTGGAAAATCCATCCCGTCTTCCATGTCAGCCTTCTGAAACCTTTTCGGGAAGACACAGAGGACCCTTCATGGAGCCAACTCACAATACCCAGTATTCAAGACCCCAATTCAACCGGGAAAAGGCGTGTTGAAGCCATACTTGATGATCGGGTGATTCACACCTCAAGGAAGGATCACCAAGAGTTTTTGGTGAAATGGCAGGATTGTGATGTAGAGGAGAATACTTGGGAGAGGGGAACAAACCTCAAAGCCTACAAGAGCCTAATTGAAGATTATCTTTCAAGTAAGGCGTCGAGGACGTCGCCAAATCAGGTGGGGGAGAATGTCATGGGCGGCTTTCCAACCATGCCCCATGACCCCTTGGACGCGCCCCGTGGCGTCCTGGAAAGCCTCCCAATGCCTAGCGCCACAGACGACCCCGTGGTCTTGATTGCGCCACGGACGACCCCGTGGTCCTGGCTGCGCCAAGTGACAAGCGCGCATGTGCCTTTGTCGCCCCACCAATATCCCTCGCCAGCGCGCAG
Source organism: Nicotiana paniculata (assembly GCA_005239505.1). Classification (NCBI taxonomy): domain Eukaryota; kingdom Viridiplantae; phylum Streptophyta; class Magnoliopsida; order Solanales; family Solanaceae; genus Nicotiana; species Nicotiana paniculata. Next base: position 21,197 of record ML317548.1, read on the forward strand.
CCGCAGGCAGCTGCCAACAGCGTCGCGCACACAGATTGTGATGCCTAAGACAAAGTTGCTGACAACATACATGTTTCTACCTTGTAGAAAACTAAGTCCTTTTCATTATAAATATAGAGTAGTTTTATTCCATGTATTTCCATTGTGATTCTTTAGCTTATTTAGGTCAAGTCTTGTAACTTTGGTTTATTTTTTTAAGCATTATTAGGGGGGATCAAGCAATCAAAAACTTTCTAGCAAGCAATTCTCTGTACTGGTGTCTCTCCCCCTCGACACTGTGTTTCCTTCTTTTGTAATAGCTTTCATTAATACAATCAAGGTTTCTTTCAATTCTCATTATTGTTCTCTCAATTGTTCTTGATATTGGTTTTCTCGTACGACACTGACAATCTCATCTAGCGTACGGAGGGGACCTCAATTGGTGGAAAGCAACTGCACTGACATCAATTGCTTAGCCTTACGTCGCCCTTCCAAGGAATCTCAGGAAGGTTCCGCGTAACATTGATCACGCATAGTTAACAATGTATAAATAACACCCCAAAATATCACGCACTAACTCTAGCGAGATAGGAATAAAGTTAAGGTGAAATTGGATGGAATTCTGGTACCTAAATCTAGATAACTTAGATGTATATAGGCTTTATATTCCAGAAGAATGGAATGATAGATGAAGATGTTATGCATATATAGGATAAAAGTAGGATAGTAGAAATGGATGGTGCCACATGGGTGTTATGTGATTGGAAAGTACCTATCAATGTGAAAGGCAAGTTTTATAGACTGCTTGTAAGGCCACTAATGTTGTATCTATGTGAATGTAGAGCCTCTAAATCGCAAACATATCCATAAAATGAGTATCGTAGAGATGCGAATATAAAGATGGATGTTCATACAAAATTAGATAAGATCATAAATGATCACATCCATCAGAAGGTGCAAGTAACATATAAATGATAAAATGAAAACATAACCAGGGCAATCTACGCTGCAATATGCGGTACCTAAACTATCATGTCGGAGCAATTTTTATTTTTTCCTTTAGCTTTTACTAATGTACAAGATCTAGGATATAAAATTTAGGATTTTTTATAACGATCTCAAATTTATTTATAATAATCATTGGATCATCGAAACAGGTCTCGAGCTAAATATTCGTGTACAGTTAGTGAATATTTTAATACAAATGCATTATCCGAATAAAAGTTACTAGGTTTATTATACTCCACTATTGATCCATTCATGTAATATACGAAAGATGCAGTTGGTCGAAGACAACACATTTAGGGTAGGATGAATGAGATGTTTTTATTCTTAATTAAGTAAAGAATTTGGGTTTGAGTCCTATAAATGAAGAAATTATTGGTATAACGACATTTTCTTTACAAACCTTACGCGATGCAGATTCAAATTAGGAAATCATTCGACTTCATCGAGCAGGACAATACTACAAGGCATACTTATAATATTAAGAATGACAATTGTGTCCTGGTCCATTCTCAACGGGTCGTTTCGTTTGGATACAAGTTATATAGAAATTAGTAATCTATTATCTTTATATTATGTTGAACATTTAGTTTGATACTTTGATATATTCCCAAATCAAATTAGTATACAAATGTGTTTACTTTTTAAACAAAATAAGAAGTCTTTTTTGCTATTATAAGAGTTAGGTTTGTTATTTTAGTGTTTTTAACTCATGTATTACGTAATACTCACATTCTAATTTCATATTCTATGTGCATAAATTAATATATAAATTCTTGCATAACTTATGGTGGTATTTTTATAAGTTAAATATTAATTTTTATGTGGAGATCAAATCTCCTTGTACCCTTGGCAGCCTTCCTATTTGTGGTAATGAAAAACTATTAATATCGTATATAGTGTTCATTTCTTTTGCTCCTCTTTAGACCTGCCTCCAAGCTTCTCTTCATCATACCGACGCCTCGTACCTCTCTCTTATTTTGATTTTTTTAATTTGGTAGAGATTATCCCTAAAATCTTTCATGTCGCAACATATTGGATTTTCTTGCGCTGCAATAGATACGTATTCGTAAAGATCTATTGCGTTGCACCAAATCCTATTGCAACCGTGATGGGAGATCTTGCTCTAGCCTTGAAAGGAGTGTCTTTTTTTCTTCCTATAATGGCGGGTAATGTTCGGACAAAAATACATATATTTAATTATTATTGTCTCATATTCTTGTACTTTTAATCGTCATTTGAGTATTAGCTATATTATTTTGTATTTAATATTATATTTCAATTGTGTATAAATAAAACAGTAGGAAGATGAAAAGATTTAGAGAAAAATTGAATAAAACGCGAAAGAAAAAAAAAATTAAAAGAATGAACGTGAAAACTTACTGTTTTCAGCGCAAGGTCCTGCGCTAGGTGCTGGTGACGAGATTTTTTCTACTTCGTTCGAGACAAGGTTATTTCGGCCCTATACGACTCCAACTCGTATAAAAGGGGTCCTAAACCTAATTTGGAGGAGATCAAACATACATTGAAAGAGAATTCACGTGGGGGAACACATACCACGCTTGGAGGAGGCTTCTAACTAGTTTTTGTTCTCTTCTCTTCCTTTAATCTCATAGTTTATTAGTTATAGAGTTTTGGGTGCTGCATGAACGTTGTAGTTTGAAGGTACTTCGGGAGAAGGCTATGAGCAATATTAACCCTATCAACCAATAAATTAGATAAATTAATTAGACAATTTAAGTAGAAAACTAAACGGGATAGTTAGCCAACACATAGCTCTAGAATATTCACTCACATTGAATTCGTCTGTAAGCTTGTCGTTGTTTTCTTTAATCTCTTAATTTGTTATTCTAGATTAGTTTTAGTTAAATATTCATACATTAGGATTCACTTGAATATATTAATTGTTTAGTATAATTTAGTGGATAGTTAATAATAAATCCATGTGGGTACGATATCTGGACTTACAATCCTATTGTTGGTTGAATTCCCAATGCACACGCAAGTGTACGTGGTCGACAAGCAATATAGGATTTTA
>MDKI01051992.1:0-78377 GCA_005239505.1 Nicotiana paniculata
ACCCCAGATTATATTTGCAACGCCCGTTTAGTCTTTTTATAGGACATAGTTGAGCGTGATCAGGCTTCCACAAGTATCATCTGACTTGGAAGTGGCTTGAGTAATTCAAAAATTACCCTGTGACCGTAGATATTTGACTAATTGTGGTGATGTGACTGGTGTTGCAGCTTCTTTCCAAGCCTCAACTGCTTTTCTTTGATTGTCGCCATATCTTGAAGCCAATCACTGATTCAAATATTCTTTAACATTAAAATTGTCAATAATTGCTTCAAAATTGCTATGTAAAAATCTTTTTATAATTTTGATCTGGAGTACTTATTGTTTCTTATGTAGTATACGATAAATATCGTGCACTTCATCGGTCATCACAATTTTCTTGGTGCTGGAGCATGTTATGATTTAATATTCCAGGCCACAGGTATATATAATTTGAGAAAGAATCAATCACAAAAGGAATTACCAAGTAGCAGCAACTAGATCAAAGAATGTCCATTGAATAAGCACTTGCATTAGTGGTACCAACCATCTTGACATGTGTGAGCAAGATTAGCCTTAGATAAGGTAGGGATGAAACCTGAATTTAAACTTTATGAGTGCACATTTTTAACTTGAAACCTATTATAATTTAAAATTAGAGGTTCATACTCATTACCCCGATTATATAAGGTTGCATTTACCTTTGAGGCAATGAGTATAGTGGACCTGACGAATCTAGAATATACAGATAAACAATTAAGGCAAGAGGAGTGACGGTTTTTGAGTTTACATTCTTATACTAATCAGAATTTGCCCAAATAATAAAAGTATTTCCTCCCAAAACCTACTTGACTAAGAAAATCTATAATCAAATAGGTAAATTCACTTCATTGCATCCAACCATATATTTTTTTCTTTTTTAACCACTTTGCAAACCTGTTGCTCAAGAGTTGATAACTCAGATCGTCATCTAGTAATGCCTTATTTGTGGATCTTGTCCTCTTGTCATACGTCTTCAATGAAGACATCATGTCATTATCGTTTGTAATTTTCTATAGGAATAAACAAAATTACCATGCATATGCTTAATTTTTATTCATGCATGGACAGTCATTTAGCCACTATTTTTACATTTAAGCAGAACAAATTAAGCTCAAATAATGACTTTCTTTGTTCTACTATGATTAGAAAAAAATTGGATCAATTACAAAATAAATTTGCAGGTTTATCAAAAAGTTTCATGCAAGTGAGTAAAGTATTTTATGGTGTATTAACTGAGTTTTAACATTTCATGATTTACACACAAAACACAATCTTGTGATACAAATATCAATGCAGTTTATTAAATTTTTTTAACACCATGTATGTTTTACTTACTACTAAATATAAATCCTTGAATTCTAGTAATCAAGTTCTTTAGTGAATCCTTTGAAGAATCCGTGTTTGTCCAGATCTAAAATTTTATTGTCAAATATATCCACCTACATATATAAGTAAAATAAGTATCATTATAAAGGACAAATTAAAATACAGCAAAGTATTTAGCTCACATTCATTCTCTTAATCTGCGCTTTGAATAGTATTAAAGTCAGGGTCCTAACAAATATATAAAAAAATTAAGTCTTGAAAAAAGACTTAAATAGGAAATTAACATAAATCTACAACTTAAATATATTATGATGTTTGTGAGCAACAATCACATACGAGGAAGGCATCTGAATGTGGAGCATGAGTATATTTCTTTATCAGATGCTCCTCATTCGTAAGACTAACAACACTGTAAACTTCATCTTGCATCTGAATGTTCGAACTTTGACAATGACCTTAAACATGAATTTTCTTTCAAGAATATCACTCAACTCTACTGGATAGGAAGATTCGTCAACATCACCAGTATTCTAGAAGAAATATCGCCATAGAAAATTATTTTAAAATGAATATGAACTTAATTTAGAAAAATACCTCAAGTAATCCTTCCTTCAATTCATTTTCGGACTTGCCTATGAGAAACATGGCCTTGCGATCCCAGAACAACAGTGAAAGTAATCCAGTAATGTCCATGACCCTAACTTGAAGCATGTACCTAAATACATGTTTGATTTGAGATATAACTATATGTTTTGGTGGATTAAAAAAATAGAATTTCTATTATTACCTCACTATTGAGTAAACTTTATTTTTATATTTGAGTTTGGACAATGATAAATATTTTTTAGTTTTATCCACCTTCTTTTGACACTTCTTGCAGCTGACATACGACCACCCTCTTTCAAGTTTTAAGTTTTTAATACATGAAACAATCCAACAGTCTTCATGTTTAATATATCGATCAATACAACTTGTGATATTGAAAAGGAGGTTATTATATGTGAGCAAAAGGGAATTATTTAAATTAGGGGTATTACTATTGTTATTAATCAAAAACCAAAGTGCCTACAGAGATATGAATATATGTAGATTAATTTGTGGAAAAACAGTTATTTACATACAACTTTCTTACTAAAAAGATTGAAGAGTAAGTTAAATAAAGCAAATTATAAGCTATTTAGAGTGAAGAAGCAAAACGGTTAAAACATAAAGTCAAAATAATGATTATGCTCATATTTACATTAAAAAAAAGTAGCACCGTCTTTTCATCCTCATTGCCAAGTGGTGCCAACAAAATCTAGAAATTAAAAAATATATAAAGAGCAGAGCAAAAATCCAGATTTACAAATTAAAAAACAGAGAAGCAAAACATGATATAAACTGTAGTATATCAATAAGAAACATATTTGAAGATACATGTCTTTGGTGCACAAATGCTTTAATCGAGTTTTTGCTACTGATTATCCCATGAATATGCACATAAAAATTAAAAAATATACTAAGAGCAAATCCAAATTTGCAAATTAAAAAATAGAAAAGTATATCACTGAGAAACATATATGAGGATACCTATGTTTGGTGTACAAATGCTTAAATCGGGTTATTTGCTAATGATTATCCCATGAATACGTACACATGCAGATTAAAAACTAGAGTCAGCAAAACGAGTTATAAGACGATAACATATTTTTAATACCTGTTCATCTTGTAGAACCAATCAATCGAGAAAGTAGAGTTTAAATTGTAACGATCTGCTGGTACTTTTCATAGACGAACAATTCGAGCTTTCAACTTTTATTACATCTTCGAAATTATTGTATCCTTGATTAAATCAATGTGAGTAGCCATATTTTGCAAAAAAAAAACTATATTTTCTTGAATTTTTGATAGCAGTAGAAGATTTGAATATAAGAACAGAGTACCATAGAAGTTTTTTTTTTGAGGGATAAAGTTGAATCCTTAACCATACTAAACAGTACAATTTGCAATAAAAGATAACATACAGACCAATTTGTCCTTCACATCAGTGAGGAGTTCTGTGATGCGCACTTGTATCAAAAAAGCTGACAGAAGGAGCGGTCTCACTGAACTACAAAAAGTTATTAGCTTACAAAGGAACTGGTTGAATATCACCAGTTAGGATGAGGACGAAACAAAGCAAAGGGCAATGACCTTTTTTCTTTATTTCCAGTAATGGCATACTTATGTTTCAAACAATAACAAAAGCTGAGGTCAAAAGCCAAAGCAACTATTGGCATCTTCCTAGTTATATTTTCACCAGTTGTTTATTTACATCATATGATATATATTTTTCAAGAAAAGCAAAATCTGAAGTTAAAAGCCAATGCAAATCATTGGCATCTTTACATTTACACTTTTATAATAAAACAGATCTTTTACTTCTTTGTGGTGCAAATGACCAAAAAAAACAAAACAATGAGACCGATCAGTTGGTAATCCATCAAACTCTCCACTTTATACTTCTAACCGGAAAGAGAATCACCTGATAAATTGGATTAAAAAAATGATCATTCTGATCCCAAAGCTTCAATCTTTGGACCATGAAGAGCAAGGGATGAAGGTCTCTGCCCCAGCCAACACCACGAGTGGAATCAAGGTATTGATGGACAACGTGTCGATGTTTCTGAAGGTGGTTCACACACTCTATACGATAACACCAACGCACCTTTTCACAGAGGATTTTCGCCTTTTCAATGTCGATCCATTTCTCCCTCACAAAATTGCTCCGAGTACCGTAGAAGTTGAACAAAGTTTGGAGCAGTTCCAAATGGTTTCAGTCGTGGTTTTGGTTCCAATTGAGCGACTCCCACTATCAAGATAGGTTTGCAGAGGAAATTTAGGAAAAACAGTTTTCTTTTTTAAGTAAACACGTATGTTTAAATTCAGTTAGTTTCTAAACTTGACGAAATATGAAATTTGAATTAAATAAAGCACTTTTCTTTTGAAAATAAAACACTTACGGTCTTCATAGTTTCAAAAGTAGATGATCAAATAATTTTTAAAATGTATGTTTTAAACTTAGTTAACTTTTAAAAAAATAAAATAAAGCTGAGATTTTGAATTAAATAAAGCTTTGTTAAAAAAAAAAGTCGGCTCCTTGAACACTTTGTGTAATTCAAATTCATCTTCCATGCTTGAAAAATTATTTTTCTTTCGATATCATTACTCCAAAACAGAAACTCAAAATAAATTTTTACTTTTTAGTAACATTATCCAAGGAAAAATATTTATCCTTTTAGACCATTACTCAAAAACATAGATTCAAAATTAACAAATTCAATCCAGCACACCAAATTTTTAAAATTTGATAATAATTGTTTCATTATTTTTAATTGAGAAAAATCTTAATTTTCAATTATAATGAAGGAATAAAATAAGTGCCCAACAGGAGTCAGTATTTTTTTTTGTGAATTGGTTGAATGAATGATTTTTTTTGCCTATTTTCTAGTTCTAGTTTCAAATTTCAAATTAACTCCAACTTTATTGGAGATGTGTCTTAAAAAATGACACTTGTTGAATTGTAGTTATGCCATTTGGCATCATTACATTCTTTTGCTTCTCCTTTTATATACAGAAGATAGATATAGATATAGAAGACAACTAATCATTAATTTTTGTTTTTATATTAGTTATTTAGTTTATAAAATATTATATTTTATTATTTTATTGATATTTAAATTCAAAAATAATAACCAATAACTAACTATAAACTAAATAAATAATTATTAACTTGAATTTTTATATTATAAAATATTTTATTTTATTAATTTATAGATAACTAATTATTAATTTTCGTTTTTATATTATAATTTTTATTTTATTTTATGAATATTTAAATTCAAAAATAATAACCAATAACTAATTATAAATTAAATAACTAATTATTAACTACTTATGCCGTGTGGCTTTTTCTTATGATGCCACTTGGCTTAAGCAGATGGCTTTATCCTCTTCTTTTAATAATATATAGATATAGATATAGATATAGATATAGATAACTAATTATAAACTAAATAACTAATAATTAATTTTCGTTTTTATATTATAAAATATTTTATAGATAAATAATTATTAATTTTGATTTTTATATTATAAAATATTTTATTATATTATTGTATAGATATTTAAAAATAATAACCAATAACTAATTATTAACTACTTATGCCATGTGGCTTTTTCTTATGATGCCACTTGGCTTAAGGAGAGGACTTTATCCTCTCCTTTTAATAATATATATATATACTATATTAAAAGCACGAAAGCCTTAAAAAAATGTCGTTCGAATTTTTTTACCCTTAATAGTAGATTTTTCATTGGACAAATTTGTAATTAAATTATTTTCCTAATATTAACTTCACATAAGTAATTATTTCCTTATTTAATTCATAAATAATTTGTTTTCATTAAGTTTATTGCATCTATAGTTATTTTGATTTGCTTATATTAGTTTAGGTTTGGTTTATATAAAGGTTGTAGATTCCCATTTAAATTCTACCATTAAATCTAATGAATTATGTATAAAAATATAAATGCAGAACCTAATATCAAATTCTAGATAAACTTTCAAAAAGACAATAAAAAATTGTATTTAAAATATACATTATTTGGTAAACCCTGTGACACCCTTTCACCAACCGCTGGCTACGATTCAAGAACGGCCTAAAGAGCTGAAGAAAATAAGCTTATTGAATTCGTCACGGTTTAGTTATGCGTCACGGTTGAGGCTACAGTTTGGCCTGACGAGTTTTTTTGGAACATTAACTTTGAAACTTTTCCTATATTACCCATTGGGTATTTATAATAGCCTATGGTTATTTCATTAGAAACTTAACATATTTTGACGTAAGAAAACTCTTGAGAGATATTTGGAACCTCTCGGTTCGAGTTCGACTTTGGATTACCTGTTTTCAAGATTTGGGTTCTTGAGGGTAATCTTCTTCTTCTTCTTTCTTTATATCTAGGGTTTCCAATTTGTCGTTCTTGGGAGGCGATTGGATATTATTTCGATTTTTGTTTGAGACGTTCAATTAGGGTTCTAGATTTTTTTCTATACTTCATTATTCAGATTAACTTTGATTATCTTAATCAAACTCATCATTAGTTTTGCTTTAATTATTGTTATTTTCACATTCCGTTGTTTGTGTATCTCGGATCGTATCAGTTGGTATCAGAGTGAATGATGGAGTATTTTTCTAACAAACCCATGTTCCCCGGTCTTGAAATCAAGATCCGAATTACAAAAAAAGAAAAGTAAAAAAAATATATATAAAAAAAAATTGTTCTTGAGTTTAGAAAAAATTATTATTGAAGTGTTCTTGTTGATTGTTGGGAAAAGACTACTTCTGGGTAAGAAAGATTCACTGGGGATTCTTGTTAAGAACGAACTAGTGCTAGTTCGCATTAAATCGTTCTAAATATTTGAAACTGACTAATTATTTTCGTGCCAATTCGTTCGTGCTTTTCTCGTTATTTTTGTAGAAATTTCTTGGCTCCCATCCTTAGTTTTTAAAAGTCCGTTCTTGATTACTTAAACTCCAATCTTAAATTACTTTAAAAAAAACTCATTCTTGGATAGGTGATTTGAGAGTTGAGCTCGAACTTTGAGGATTTCCGAGGAGTGAGGCCGAGAATATATACGAGTGAAATGTGAGGATTCATAATTGCGAGAGAATGTCTAGCGTTGAGGATAGTATCACTGGCACTAATGCACCAGCTCAGGCGGAAGGAACTAATGAGATGTTGCAAGCTATGAATGCAACAAATTCAACATCTAACTTTGCAGGTAGAAAACTTGTAGAGGGATAATCAGACACTACTAGTAGCTCCGGCACCCGCATCACAACAAGGGCCACCTCAAAATATGAGGAGGGATCCACCACAAGTTAGGGTACCTCCACAATATGGCCCATATGAAGAATTCAAAGATGAAGATTTTGATAACTATATTGATTATGGTCAACAAGGCTTGAGAGGGGGTAGGAGAGGAGCTAGGCATGGGAGAGGGTTTGGGATGCGACAATGGAATCAACACAACCAGATGAAGGAGTTGATAGAAACTTGGATAGAATTAAGATGAAGATTCCTTCCTTTGAGGGAATAACGGACATAGATGCATACTTGGAGTGGGAAGCAAAGGTGGAAAGAATTTACATAGTTCATAACTACTCTGAGGAGAAAAAGGTTCAAATGGAGGTGACTGAATTCGAGGCATATGCCTCCTATTTGGCTTGACACTTACTCCTCTTGCCTCCTCTTGGCTTGGATTAGGATGAATCCTGGTGATGAATGAAAAACAACCTTTAAAACTAAAAATGGTTTTGTACGAATGGCTAGTTATGCATTTAAGGTTAACTAATGCACCTAGTACATTTATGTGCTTGATAGATCATGTTTTAAATATATTTAGAGGTAAATTTGTTGTTGTCTATTTTGATGATATACTTACTTACAGTCATTCTTTGGATGATCATCTTTTGCATGTTAAAAGTGTGCTTGATGTACTTAAGAAAGAGAAACTCTTTGCAAATCCTAGGAAGTGTGATTTTCGTGTTGATAGGTTAGTTTTCTTGGGGTTTGTTGTGAGTGAAAAGGTCATAGAGGTTGATTAGACAAAAGAGAAACCCATTAGAGAGTGACCTGTTCCGTAGAGTGTGTCCGAGGTTAGAAGTTTTCATGGTCTCGCTAGTTTCTATAGGAGATTTGTTAAGGGTTTTAGTACCATAGCTGCTCCTTTGACTGTAGTAATTAGGAAGGATAAGGGATTTAAATGGGGTAAAGAACAAAATGAGCCTTTTGAATTAAGTTTGGAGTCTTGATAATCGAAGAATCAAGACCCCAAGTTAAACCGTGTGACACCCTTTCACCAGCCGTTGGCTACGATTCAAGAACGACCTAAAGAGCTGAAGAAAATAAGCTTATTGAATTCGTCACGGTTCAGCTATGCGTCACGGTTGAGGCTACGGTTTGGCCTGAAGAGTTTTTTTGGAACATTAACTTTGAAAATTTTCCTATTTTACCCATTGAGTATTTATAATAGCCTATGGTTATTTCATTAGAAACATAGCATATATTGACGTAAGAACACTCTTGAGAGATATTTGGAATCTCTTGGTTCGAGTTCGACTTTGGATTACCTGTTTTCAAGACTTGGGTTCTTGAGGGTAATCTTCTTCTCCTTTATTTATATCAGGTTTCTAATTTTTCGTTCTTGGGAGGCGATTGGATATTATTTCGAATGTTGTTTGAGACGTTTAATTAGGGTTCTATATTTTCTTCTATACTGCATTATTCAGATTACTTTGATTATCTTAATCAAACTCATCATTAGTTTTGCTTTAATCATTATTATTTTCACATTCCAATGTTTGTGTATCTCAGATCGTATTAGTTGGTATCATAATGAATGATTGGGTATTTTTCTAACAAACTCACGTTCCCAGTCTTGAAATCAAGATCCGAATTACAAAAAAAAGAAAAGTAAAAAAAAAAGAATTGTTCTTGAGTTTAAAAAAAATTATTATTGAAGTGTCCTTGTTGATTGTTGGGCAAAGACTACTTCTGGGTAAGAAAGATTCATTGAGGATTCTTGTTAAGAACAAACTAGTACTAGTTCGCATTAAATCGTTCTAAATATTTGAAACTGACTAATTTTTTTTGTGCCAATTCGTTCGTGAATTTCTCTTTATTTTCATAGAAATTTCTTGGCTCCCATCCTTAGTTTTTAAAAGTCCGTTCTTGATTACATAAACTCCACTCTTAAGTTACTTTTAAGAAAACTCATTCTTGGATAGGTGATTTGAGAGTTGAGCTCGAACTTTGAGGATTTTCAAGGAGTGAGGCAAAGAATATATACGAGTGAAATGTGAGAATTCATAATTATGAGAGAATGTCTGGCGTTGAGGATAGTATCACTAGCACTAAAGCACCAGCTCAGGCTGAAGGAACTAATGAGATGTTGCAAGCTATGAATGCAATAGATTCAACATCTAACTTTGCAGGTAGAAAACTTGTAGAGGGCTAATCAGACACTACCGGTAGCTCCGGCACCCGCAGCACAGCAAGGGCCACCTCAAAATATGAGGAGGGACCCACCACAAGTTATGGTACCTCCACAATATGGCCTATATGAAGAATTCGAAGATGAATATTTTGATGACTATATTGATTATGATCATCAAGGCTTGAGAGGGGGTAGGAGAGGAGATAGGCATGGGAGAGGGTTTGGGATGCGACAGTGGAATCAACACAACCGAGATGAAGGAGTTGATAGAAACTTGGATAGCATTAAGATGAATATTCCTTCCTTTGAGGGAATAACGGACGCGGATGCATACTTGGAGTGGGAAGCAAAGGTGGAAAGGATTTACAGAGTTCATAACTACTCTGAGGAGAAAAATGTTCAAATAGCGGTGATTGAATTCGAGGCATATGCCTCCACTTGGCTTGAAAGAACTGAGCTTTATTGTAGAAGGCTTGGTGACAGACCAAAAGGGGTTCGTGAGGAGAACATGAGTCCTTGTGTTGTACCAGTCATTTTGGTACCAAAGAAGGATGGGTCTTGGCGTATGTTTGTTGACCGTAGAGCTATCAACAAAATCACAGTAAAGTATCGCTATCCCATTCCTAGATTGGATGAGTTGCATGGAGCAAAGGTGTTTCCAAAAATTGATTTTGCGAAGTGGATATCATCAGATTAGGATGAATCCCGGTGATGAATGGAAAACAACCTTTAAAACTAAAAATGGTTTGTATGCAGAGGCGACCCCAGGATTTTAGCACAGCGGGAGCACAATTGTATACTAATTACTAGCAATAAAATTTGATGTGCAACTCTTTGAAATATTAACAAGTATGATGACTAATCATCCAAGTATAAACAAAAAGAAATTCTAAAAAGGAGAAAGTACCGAAAGGGGGAGATTTTTTCGCAAAATGGGTACTACGGGAAGTAAAATTGTTTGATTTAAACCTGTTTCAAGCTTTAAATTTTTGATTTTTTTCTCAAATAAAAAAAGGGCCAGTGATCAAAAGGCTGTTCAAACTTCAAAAATTAACGAAAGAAATCAAGATTAAGGGCATATCAATAGTCAAAAAACTAAAAAGGAGTCTCAAACTCTTAGTTTCAATTGCTGAGTCGGAGTTTACGGATATCTGCTACCATGTCAAAGTGATTGTTAAAGAAAGTTGTGGCAGAATGATCTGTATTTTTCTATTTGTGGACCGATAATTTATTATTTGAAGTTTTTAATTTAAAGGGACGAATTTGAAAAAGAATAAAATTAATTAACTTAACTATTATGCATGAATACTAACTACATTTGAATTCAATAAAATATAAAAGTAATAAATAATGCCACATCCTTCTTCTTAAAAAAAAAGAAGGTGGTGGCAAAATAATTTTATTTTTCTATTTATAGAGAAATAAGTTGCAATTTGATACTTTTTAATTTTAAGGGAGGAATTTGAAGAGGATAAAATTAATTAAGTAATACTAAACTATAATTGGCTTCAACAAAATATAAAAAAAAAATAAAGTTCTTTAATACACTAATTCAAAATAAAAAGAGAATTAGTGTAAAATGGGAATAGGAAGGTAAAAAGGCTTGAGCAAGTCTTGAACCCACGTCCTCATGCAAAAGGAGAAATCCAAAGTGTGACCTCATAACCATTCCTTCCGCCTCCCTTTCTCTGATGGGGGCACAAGGAAAATATTTAAGGGGTCCCAGCTGTATGTACAAACATATGTAAAATACATATATAGGATTTTTGCCGAGGCTAACGGGGTCCCGTGACCCTCAACCTACAACGTAGGTCCGCCTCTGTTTGTATGGATGGCTAGTTATGCGTTTTAGGTTAACTAGTACATTTATGTGTTTGATGGATCATGTTTTGAAGATATTTAGAGGTAAATTTGTTGTTGTCTATTTTGATGATATACTTACTTACAACCATTCTTTGGATGATCATGTTTTGCATGTTAAAAGTGTACTTGATGTACTTAAGAAAGAGAAACTCTTTGCAAATCCTAAGAAGTGTGATTTTTGTGTTGATAGGGTAATTTTCTTGGGGTTTGTTGTGAATGGAAAGGGCATGGAGGTTGATGAGACGAAAGAGAAACCCATTAGAGAGTGACCTGTTCCGAAGAGTGTGTCCGGGGTTAGAAGTTTTCATGGTCTTGCTAGTTTCTATAGGAGATTTGTTAAGGGTTTTAGTACCATAGCTGCTCTTTTGACTGCGTTAATTAGGAAGGATAAGAGATCTAAATGCGGTAAAGAACAAAATGAGGCTTTTGAATTATTGAAGAATATGCAGAATTCAGCCCTTTTGCTACAACTACCCGATTTTAGTAAGACTTTTGAGGTTGTATATGACTTTAATCCGCTAACACCTTTTGGTGCAGGTATGTCGGATTCGTGGACGAATACTTTTCAAGAGGGAGGGATTGATATGATCCTAGATAGCCCGGGCAAAGCGAATAATATTGAAGATGACCCCGAATTATCTAGTGGACCTTTGACTTGCTCCAAGTCCAAGAACGCACGAGGGATGCATGCACATGAGTTGCATAGTCTTCAACAATTGACTAGAATAAGTTTGGAAAGTCACTTGGAGGATTCATGCAAAGGATACTATGTTTGGAGTCTTTAGAATTAAAGAATCAAGACCCCAAGGTAAATCGTGTGACACAGGTTCACCAACCGTTGGCTACGGTTCAAGAATGGCCTGAAGAGCTGAAGAAAATAAGCTTTTGGAATTCGTCACAGTTCAGATGTGCGTCACGGTTGGGGTTACGATTGAGGCTACGGTTTGGCCTGACGAGTTTTTTTGTAACATTTACTTTGAAACTTTTCCTATTTTACCCGTTGGGTATTTGTTATAGACTAGGGTTATTTGATTAGAAACTTATAATATTTTGACGTGAGAAAAGTCTTGAGAGAGATTTGGAGCCTCTTGGTTCGAGTTCGACTTTGGATTACCTGTTTTCAAGACTTGGGTTCTTGAGGGTAATCTTCTTCTTCTTTCTTTATATCTAGGGTTTCTAATTTGTTGTTCTTGGAAGGCGATCGGATAATATTTCGATTGTTGTTTGAGACGTTCAATTAGGGTTCTAGATTTTCTTCTATACTTTATTATTCAGATTACTTTGATTATATTAATTAGACCCATCATTACTTTTTCTTTAATTATTGTTATTTTCATATTCCGCTGTATGTATATTTCGAATCGTATCACCTAATTTGATGTGACACTGATATTTGATAAGATGGACGACACGTAGAATTCCACATCACCAGCCCCAACCAATTTTACCCCTCCCATCTATTTCTTCTTCCCCACAAGCACCTCCCTCCACTCAACCATCACTACCACCACGGTGATGGTGGAGGTGGTAAGTTGCTAATTCGTTTAATTTGTCTCCACCGGCACCTCCAAATCCGCTCCATCTTCTCTCTAAACTGTTGCTTCTTATAGATTTGACCTGCTGATTTGTTTTCCCTCTGTTCTTTTTGGTCTTGAAGAAAGTATTGGAACTAATTTTCAGTTATATATTGAGAAACAAGAATTTACAACTAGCGTGACAAAGGATTGAAATGATAACTACTTCATATTTTGATAAGCAACCCATTTCTCAGTGATTTTCTATAACTTAAATCCCTTAATTAATGTTATAACCCAGTTTGCACGTGGATTTAAAATTGAGATTGGGGTTCTAAAATTATAATTCCTATTCCAAATTAAAACTCTCAATAGTGATGAACTTGAAGTAGGAGTTAGTTTTATCGATGGTAATTGAACTTTTGTAAACGCAAAAGTCACGTAAAAGTCGTTTAACTTTGTGTTCATTATTCAAAAGTCATTTTTCTTTTTTTTATTACACAAAAATCATTTTACTTTGCTCTAGTTATCACAAAAGTCACATTTGCCAAATTTTATAATATTTTTACTTGAAAAGTCTATTATGCCCATGATGTTATATAAATCTTCATATTTATGTGATTCTTTCTATATTATATACTATATAATATATTTTTACCTAGATATTTTATTTATAACTAAAATAACTTAATACTATTTTATTTATTATTTTTATAATATATTCGTATATTTAATTTTTCTTAACGTTAATTTTTAAGATATACTAGTAGTGTTATTAAATTTGTCAGTAACTTTACTATGAACAAATCTCACGTCAACGTTCTTAACCACTTGTAACGACCAACCGACAGTTTTACCTTCTACAACTTTGCTCTCCTAAATAAGACTCCTCATATGTGCTTTTACTGTTTTATGACTTGCGAGGATGGTTAGTTCGGGATTTGGAAGGGTTGTGGTTGAAATCGGAACATTTGGTTCCTTAGTTTGGCTTTAAAAGACCAAGTTTGACTTTGATCAATATTTTTAGGACACGACCTCAGAATCGGGATTTGACGGTTCCAATAGGTTCGTATGATGATTTTGGACTTGAGCGTATGTTCGGGTCGGGTTTTGGACAACCCGGGGGCATTTCGGTGCTTAACAGTGAAAGTTGACTAATTAAAGTTTTTAAAGTTGTTTAAATTTGGTTTGGAGTATGTTTTGGAGTAATCGGAGCCCGTTTGGAATTTCTAGCCTGAGAACAGTTCTGTATGGTAAAAATTAAAATTAAAATCAATGAAGAAAAAATTAAATGTACGAATATATTATATGAATATAAATAAAATAATATTAAATTATTTTAATTATAAATAAAATATCTAGATAAAAAGATATTATATAGTATATAATATAGAAGAAATTACATAAATATGAAGATTTATATAATATTAATGACATAATAGACTTTTCAAGTAAAACTATTATAAAATATGACAAATGTGACTTTTGTGATAACTAGAGTAAAGTAAAATGATTTTTGTGTAACAACAAAAAGGATAGTGACTTTTGAGTAATGAACACAAAGTTAAATGATTTTTACATAAAAAAAAAAAAAACTTTTGGATAACAAACACAAAAGTTTAATGACCATGGAGTAGATAAGCAGATAGTGACAGCCGCACTATGTGAATTTTAAAAATTAGTGTTGAACTTCAAATTCAATTCATATTGTCCTATTAATGATGAGGACAAACAAATAAGCGAGGCTGGCATTATATATATCAATTACTTGCTAGAGAGTCCTATAAGCATAGACTATTTGACATTGTCTTCACCGAGCTTTAAACTTTATCAATGGACAGAAATACCATAATTATTCTCATGAGCACTATTGTGTTTTTCTTCTACCATGGACAGTTGACCACCCAACTTTATTACATTCTCCCTAGCTCACATCAATGGACTTATCAAATGTACATTGCCACCATAGTGAAGATGGAGGTGCTCATGGTGGTATTGATGATGCTAGTGGTGGGAGAAGAAATGGAGGGAAGGGGTTGGGGCAGTGAGGTGGCATGTCATCTGACGTCCACTTCATCAAATGCAGTGCCACATCAGATTAGGTCTTCAACTTGCACAGTCTAAATGGAGGAAGGGTATATTTGAGCCACTAATGTAACGAAGGGTATTTTTGTACTGATAGTATAAGAGAGGGTAAATTTAACCATTTTTTCATAATAAAAGGGCATATATGACCCTTCCCCTTATTCGTATAATATGACTTTCATTATATTAAACATGTTATAAATAAAGTGAATGTATATGGATGTTCATTTAATCCATGCATACATTCTATATAATGTACTACTTGGATAGATGCACCTATTAATTTAGGATGTATCTAGTGAGTTTTGGATGTATCTTGTATAATATAATATGACATTCTTTGCCCATGAAAGAAGACACAAGAAACACATTTGAATAAGATAACTTCTACATTCTTCTCCTATACATCTTGTCTCTATTACTATATTATTCTATTTTTCTCTCATTTCTTAACACGTTATCAGCACGAAGTTCTAACCAACTGAGGTTATCTGCTTCATTCGGATTTATCTTCTTCAAAAAAAGAGGTAGTTATTATCTTTTCCGATCCAGGTATACATTCTTATGTTTATAACGTTTCTATTAAGATCCTCTTTAACCAGCAATTTTGTTACCATATACATAACTTGTTTTGAATATGGTTATAATAATTTCCTTGGTATGAAAACAATAAGCTTCAGTTAAAATTTTATTTTATTATATAATCTACGAAAAAGTTTAAATCTATACATAAATAGATGAGTATTAAATTGAATTATAATGATTAGACTAATTAATTCCACATTCAAATGTTACGACAAAATTGAGATAATAGAAAGAAAATGGAAGTTCACAAACATTTGCACTAAGAAACTCTTCAATTCAATGAAATAATTGTTATAAGCTTTGACTTCTAATTTGTAGGATTTGAAATATGTTAATTGTTTTTACTCCTGTAATTACAATCATGTTTAGCAATAATCTTTCGCAGGTCCTAATATTCTCTATATTCATAAATAAAATTTGCATTACGTCCGTTACAAAATAATTTTATCTTGGTACATTATAAAGTGACACTTACTCCATTAATTAGCTCGTAATAAATTAGTACTTGCGAGAGATTTTTGTGTTGATGTCCTAATACCTATTGAATTTGGATTGTTAACCAAAAGTAGATGTGATACTTATACTGTGGATGACGATTAACTTAAATTTGCACCTAATCTATGACCAAAAATTTCCAATATGCTTCTTAAGAGAAAAAAAAGGTAAACGAGAGGTAATCAGTACATGAAGTTATTATATGTGCAGGTACGTCTATTTCACTAATATTGATTTAATTATAGTAGTGTTGGCTACTGCCTTTATGACATAATATAGTAATAGAATATTATCATAGCCTTGGTAATATGAAAGTCAAGGTAATTCACATCCCTTTTGTAGCATCTGTTTGAATTCATTTATTTGATTTATAAGTTACGATGCATTTTAAAGAGCTAAGTGATTGGAATTTGGATCATACGCTTGTGCTTACAAAACTTTTACATTATTCAATCATGTTTATAATTATTTCTCTTTTGAAATTATGTGCTGAAATAATCACTTATAACATATTAGAAAAACAAATTCATTCTACATGCCTAGAATTTGCTTCTGTAGTAGCAATAATTCGGAAGAGATGTTCAGACACCGAATTTGAATCTTGGTGCATCATGATGATAAGATGTTGGGTTTTAGTCCTAATACATTATGCTTAACATGCCTTTATGAGTGTAAGACATTGAGTTTGAGTCCCAATCCACCACAATTAATGATATAATGATGATTGAGGCAAAATAATATGCTTTTAATGAAGCTCGTCCCTCCAGATCTGCTCCATTCCCTGAAGCGAATGTGATAGCAATATATCAAAGTCTGAAAGAAGACTAAATAATTATCGGGACTATATGAATAATAAAGAAGAAATATGTCTTCTGGATAGTGCTATGACGCACCATATTAAAAGATAAGAGATACTTCTCTTATTTAATTATGAAAGAAGGCAATATCATAAAAATATCTGGTAGTACAAAATTAATTTAGGGCTCTGGAAGAACGACTGTATTACTACCAGGATGAACTATATTGGCTATTAATGATGCATTATATTGTAGTAGGTCTCAAAGAAACTTGTTGAATTTCAAAGATATTCGCCAAAATGGCTATCATATTGAGACCGCCAATGAAGGAAAAGTTGAATACCTTTATATTACTACAATAAAAGCGGAAAAGAAGTATTTGCTTGAAAAGATTCCCGCATTTTCCTCCGGATTATACTACACTAATATTAGTGTAATTGAATCACATGCCATAGTAAACAAGGAGTTTACTAATGATTTTATTATTTGACATGCCCGGTTGTGCCATCCTGGTTATAATATGATGCGCAAAATAATTGAGAATTCACATGGTCATTCATTGAAGAACCAGAAGATTCTTCTAACTAAAGAATTCACTTGTGCTGCATGTTCTCAAGGCAAACTGATTATTAGACCACCAGTAATCAAAGTTGGAGTTGAATCTCCTACATTTTTGGAACGTATACAGAGTGATATATGTGAGAGCTCATACACCCTCCATGTGGACCATTCATATATTATATGATTTTGATAGATGCATCTACAAGATGATCACATGTGTGCTTGTTATCAACCCACAATTTGTCCTTTGCGAGGTTACTAGCTCAATTAATAAGATTAAGAGCACATTTTCCAGATTATGCAATTAAGACACTTCGTCTTGATAATGCTGGTGAATTTACGTCCAAGGCCTTTAATGATTATTGCATATCAACTGGGATAACAATTGAGCATCTAGTTGCCCATGTTCATACTCAAACTGGTCTAGCGGAATCATTGATCAAACGCCTCCAATTAATTGTTAGACCAATGCTTATGAGAACAAAACTTCCCATTTCGGCATGGGGCCAGCTATTTTGCATGCAACAGCTCTTGTGCGGATCAGACCCATATGTTATCATAAAGTCTCCCCAATACAATTTAATTTTGTCCAGGAGCCAAATATTCCCATCTTAGAATATTTGAATGTGCAGTATATGTTCCAATTGGTCCACCATAACGCACAAAGATGGAACCCCAAAGAAGGTTGGGGAAATATGTTGGGTATGAATCTCCTTCTAATATAAAATATTTGGAACCTATGACTGCAAATTTATTTACGGCAAGATTTGCTGACTACCATTTTGATGAATCAGTATAGCCAATATTACAGGGAGAAAATAAGCAGTTGCAAAAAGAGATAGATTGGAATGCATTATCACTATCACATTAAGATCCTCAAACAAAGCAATGTGAACACTAGGTTCAAAAGATAATTTATTTGTAAAATATTACAAATCAACTGCCAGATGCATTCACTAACCTACCAAGGGTAACTAAGTCACATATTCCAGCTGCTAATGCTCCTAATCGAATTGATGTCCCGGTTGGACAATCTATAAATGCAAATGAGCCTAATCCACGCTTGAAACATGGTAAACCAATTGGTTCCAAAGATAAAAATCCTCGAAAGCGAAAATGACCAAATGATCTAGG
The DNA here is from genome assembly GCA_005239505.1 of Nicotiana paniculata. Lineage (NCBI taxonomy): Eukaryota > Viridiplantae > Streptophyta > Magnoliopsida > Solanales > Solanaceae > Nicotiana > Nicotiana paniculata. The sequence continues at coordinate 18,399 of MDKI01051992.1, forward strand.
AGATCATAATATGGAGGCAATTGCTCAAAAAGAGACATGTGACATAACAAATGATAAGACCTCAGAGGAGGTGCAGGCACCTGAAAATAATAAAAATGAACAGATCTCAATAAGTTATGTCTCTACGGAAAAGGTGCAACCGAAATAAAATTATTATCGACAATGTTTTTGCTTATAATATTGCTGTTGAAATAATGCAACAATATGAGGATCTTGAACCAAGATCTATCGATGAATGTAGACATAGAAATGGTCAGCAAAATGGTGAGATAGATGTTCAACAAATCCGTTCAAGTGACAATCTATCAGATTTATTCACTAAGGCATTGCCAACATCAACATTTGAGAAGCTGAGACATAAGATTGAAATGCGTCGTCTCCGAGATATCAAATAAAGTTTTCACCAAGGGGAGTATAATACGCGTTGTACTCTTTTTCCCTTAACCAAGGTTTTGTCCCAAGTGGATTTTCCTGGTAAGGTTTTTAATGAGGCAGCACTCAATGCGTATTACAAAATGTGTGTACTCTTTTTCTTTCACTGAAATTTTTTCCACTGGGTTTTTTCTAGTAAGGTTTTAACGAGACACATTATCTTTCAAATGAACATCCAATGGGGAGTGTTATAAATAAAGTGAATGTATATGGATGTTCATTTAATCCATCCATACATTCTATACAATGTACTACTTGGATAGATGCACCTATTAATTCCTAGGATGTATCTAATGAGTTTTGGATGTATCTTGTATAGTATCAATAGGACATTCTTTGTCCATGAAAGAAAATACAAAAAACACATTTAAATAAGATAACTTTTACATTCTCCTTTTATAGATTTTATCTCTATTACTATATTATTCTATTTTGCTCTAATTTTATAACAAAACACACTAACTTCAATATTAGCGTTGTCCGGTAAACTGCCATTTATGACAAGGTGCACCCCTTTCGACCAATTTTTGCCGTGGAAGTTGGGGGAGTCAAAAGAGTACGTATAATACAATCACTATCGTGATAGTTAATATTATATTCATATTCGAAACAAAATCAATTTGGCCCTTAGTAATATCACAACCAAAAAGTGAAATGAAAGGAGAACTCAACTGTTTCAATTCCACGAGCATTACGCCTATTCGAGTGTGCTGGTTAATTAATTGCAAGGTCATCATCAAAAATACTACTCCCCTTTCAATTTATGTAATCATATTTCTTTTTTAGATAGTTACAAAGAATAATTCATTTTTAAACTTAAAAATAATTTAACAAATTTTTTTTGTATTATTCTTATTGACAAACTTTTATAGTCAGATAAATATAATATTTTGTTTATGACTATAAATTTTCAAAAACTTAATAACTATAATACTCCCTCTGTCATGTTTTATGTGTACATTTTTAGTGTGTCCCAAAAGAATGTCATACTTTCACATTTTGAAACGACTTCACTTTAAATTTTCTACTTTACCTTTAATAAAAGAGTTTACAGCCACATAAATACCTATATTTGTTTTAAACCACAAGTTTCAAAAGTTTTTTGTTCTTTCTTAAACTTCATACTGAGTCAAATACTGCCACTGTCACATAAGTTGAAACGAAAATAGTAATATATACTTACTACAAATTTTAAAAATCTTCTTTTCTTTGTTAAATTTCGTGTCTAATCAAATAAAGTCACATAAAATAAAACAAAGTAGCAATTTTCCGTTTCACTTAAACGTACGTGTTTGAGTAGAATTTTAGTCTCCTATCTCACTCCAGATCTGGAAGATAAGTCTTGGCTTGACTTATAAAAAAGAAAACAAAAGAAGGTTGTATTTTTCTTAGAAACACCATTGAAAGACTAGAGCACTAGCTTAAACCAAAATTCACGGTAGGATGTCGGATGGCATTTGTCCAAAGTATCCGACAGAGGTTGAACGACCTTGACTATATAGTGAAAGACTTGACTAAAAACAATGACATGGGTGTACTTTTAGGAGTCGTTTTGTTACCCGGATAAGAATATTAATCTCGGGATAAAGTATAAAATTATATATATCTCATATTTTGTTATAGGTATTACTTAATAATGTGATAAATTTTATACTAATATGGTAGGATTAATTATCCCATATATAAGGCGAGATTGATAATTCCATACCATATTCCAGCCCATAGAATATCCTTATCTATCACAACTGGCAGCCAAACGACCCATTAGTATTTTCTTTTATAAAAATCCTTGAATAAGACTATTGTTTCAAAATGAACTTTATCTTCCACAAGTTATCGAATAACGAAGGAGAATAAGTCCAAGTACATAAATATAAAACAATAATCATTATTCCTTCTCACCCCCAATACGATTTCATTTGCGACTCAAATATTAGGCACTAGTAAAATTATACTATGGAAAATATACAAAAGTACATGTACAATGCTTTGGATGTATATATGTAACGATCCGGCCAATCGTTTTGCATTTGCACATCGCTCTGTGGTTTGAGAGCATGAGTAGTTCCATATAATGTATTATGACTTGTGTGTATCGTCAGTATCAGTTTTCGGGTGATTCGGAATTAGCTTGGAGGAATGAATTTCATGTTTGAAGCTTTAAGTTGGAAGAGTTGACCAAGTTTGACTTTTGAGTATTTGACTCCGGAATGGTGTTTTGTTGGTTCCTTTAGGCCCGGATGGTGATTTTGGACTTAGGCGTATTCCCGAATTTGCATTTGTGTGTTTCTAGGAGGTTTCGACACTCTATGTTGAAAGTTAGAAATTTGAAGGTTTGGAATGTTAATAAGTTTGACTAGAAGTTGACTTCAACGTTATCAGGTTCGGATTGTTGTTCCTAGAGTTGGAATAGGTTCAATATGTCATTTGGAACTTGTATGCAAAATTTGGATTCATTCCGGATTGGTTAGACTTGAATCGGACGCTTGGTTCAAAGTTTGACGTTTATGAACTTAAAAGATTGGATTTGATCGATGATTCATAGTTTTGATATGATTATGTGTAATTTGAGAACTCGAGTAGGTAGATGCTTTGGGACTTGTTGGTATGCCCGGACAGAGTCCTGAGGGGCTCGGGTGAGTTTCGGGGTTATTTCAGACCAATTCTAGGCGATTTTTAGCCACAAGGGTGTGCATCGCAACCGTGGACTTTGGGCCTCATTCGCGAAGAGCAAATTTGCTGTTTGGGCACTGTGATTCGCGATCTCGGAAATGCTTTCCCTATTGTTTGTTACATCTACATCCACGCCTTCTACTATGTTAGTTAGTGAAATTTATGATCTCCTTTCCTAATTGCTGTCGTTACTTCTATGCTTTCTACCTAGTCTGTTATCATTGTCCATATGTACTGCCTTGTTCGTTATTGCTACTTGTATATTTCCTACTTTGTCATTACTGTTATTAGTATTTCTTTCACCTGGTTGGTACTATTATATGTATATTTGGTAAGGATGAGATAAATGCACAAATGGTGTTGCCGTGCCATTTGATTTGATATCCTGAGTACATTTCTCACACTATGAAAGCTATGAATTTACTATCGTGGTTTGTTAGTTATCGCTTTAAGGAAAGGATTGGTCGTGATATTGAGGAATATTAATTGTGATGTCTTCTAGTAATCATTTACTGCTTCGCATATTTGTTTCTTGTACTCTTTTCTCTTATGTTCTAGTAATTTTCTATTGCTAGTCTATTGCACAGGTTATATTAGTGAATATCTTTTAACTAAAAAGTCGCGTCACTACTTCACTGAGGTTAGTCAAGATATTTATTGAGTACATGGGGTCGGTTGTACTCATACTATACTTATGTACCTTGCGTGCAGATCTTGGAGCGGAGTTGCGGTGGATGACGGGAGATGACTCTGAAGTTCTTCGTGCCTTTCGGATGTGGCTACCATTTGTCTCTCAGTAGTTTTAGAGTTGAATTCTGTTTATGTACATTTCAAACAGAAGTTGTATTTATTTCATATCAGTTTTTGCAATAATCCAATCTTAGTAGCTCATGACTTGTACTACCAGTCCTTAAAATATTGTATGGAATCCAGATACATCATTTGTGGATCACCTTTATTTTATTAGAATTGTGTTAACAATTAATTGATTGACCAAACAGATTAGGTTAGGTTCCATCACGTCTAGTGAATTTTTGGTCATCACACTTAGCATGGTTGATACATGGTTGTTTTGATGGGGCAGCTGTTGTGGTTGCAATTAACTCTATTTCCTTCCTATTTTTTACGGTCATTTGCAGTATGTCCTAGTTTCGCACACATTACACATAATATTTCATCTCATTCATAAACTAGATCTTGTTGGTTTAACAACCCGATGTAAGGCCCGTAAAATCTTTCCTAAAAATCGGAGTTTTCGTGGTGCTGGGGTAGGTATAGGTGTTAATAATAGCAGGAATTCCTCGCAGCGAGCAAGCTCGCCGCGGTTCGGACATTTTGGATTGAATAGTGTACTGGGGAGTTGCAGGAATACATTTGCGGAGTTGGGAATTTCTGTGGCTCATTATGCGGCTGCATAATCACTCTACGGGCCGCATAATGGCCGCAAAGTGAGGAAGTCTTTTGGGACATTTTTATGTCATTTTTGTGGCCCATTATATGACCGCATAACCAATTCACGGGTCACACTATGATCACATATCCAACCTTGAATTTTTCAGATGGTGGTTTTGCTGCGCATTATGCGACTGCAGAACAAGTCTGCGGACTGCTGACTGGTCGCAGGCTGAAGTAGAAAATGTCAGCTCCGGAGGACCAATTATGCGGCCCACTTTGCAGACAACAGGAGAATCATGTGACCGCATATCTGTGTCGGGGCTCCTGTTTTTCTAAGTTTTATAGCCCGACCCAATCTCGTTATATAAGCATTGTGGACCATTTTTTTTTGGAAAACTAGATATTTTTAGAGTGAGAGAGAATACATAGAGTGGGGGAGTGATCTTCAATAAATTATTCATTAATTCTTGCTCAAATCATTGAAGATTAACAAGGAAAATTCACTATGTCTTCATCCTAGAGGTAAAAATCTATACCCTAGCTTTTAATTTCGAAAATTAACTAAAAATGGGTAATTAGCAAGACAATTCTTGGGTAGGGGAGTTGTTTATCTTGCATGCATGTATGATAAAAGATGTAGGGGGGTGGTGAGCTAAAAATGGTAAAGAATGGGGTGTGGGATGATGAAGTCTTTCATAAAAGGACCTTAAAACCTTGATGCACACCTAGTGGTTGATAAAATGCTCAAATGAACTAGAACCATGATCACCTCCCTAATTTTGGTTCAACATGTTATATTTCTAAAATAGATTGGTGTTGCTAAGATTCCCGGAACTCTTTAGAGTTTAAGGAATCTCAATGAGGTATGTATGGATAAACTTTTCTCTTGGAATTGAACCCTACAATATCCATGTAAGCCCCGAGTTGCTCACTGTAAATTGAACATTCCGAATAAGATTTTGTTAAAAGATATCCATGTTCAATATGAAATTTAAATGCTCTTATTATGTTGTACTCTTATTTGAAGAATGTGTTCAAAGTATGGTTTGCATGTTCAAATGCCTTGACATGAAGTTGTGTTTCAAATAAAAGCTAATGACAATTCTGTAAGAAATCTCAATGTACCTTTACTACTAGTTGCTCATATGTGTGCTTAAATGTTATGAAAAGAAATGCCTTGTTTGAAATCTATGATGATTGTTGAAAGAAAAATACTAAATATGAGATACAAAGAGAGAAATACTAAAAGTGTAATATGAAATGCGGCCAACGTGCCAAGTGAAATAATATGATTGTGGGTGATGTCTCTTATGAGATGGCCTAGCTGATCGGGTCGTGATTGGATGCCATGCCGCACACATGGTGGTGACTCTATTGGAAATTTTAATTGTAATTGAAACTGTGGTTGATGTATATTATGAGATGGCCTAGCCGATCGGGTCGATATCGGATGCCATGCTGTACACATGGTGGTGACTTTATTGGAAAACTGTTACTGAAATCGTGATTGTAGTTCATGTCTCATATGAGATGGCCTAGCCGATTGGGTCATGATCGGACGCCATTCCATACACATGGTGGTGACTGTATTGGGAATTGAAATAAAAATGGTGAATAGTGTCATATTGGTACTAAAAACTTCCCGACTTACAATATGGAAATTTAATTGAAAACTTATCTTATCCCTTATTTGATGTTTGGTAAATGTTCAATGCTTTAACTGATATTATGATTGTTCTTACTTGCATTATTGTTAATTCTATTGAGGTAGCGTTTAATTATACATACTAGTACTATTCGACGGTACTAACGTCCCTTTTTTCGGGGGCGCTGCATCTTTAAATGGATGCAGGTTATTCCACATCAGGTAGCATTGATCAGTGATAGCGGTACATCCTCCTCCCATCAGTCTTGGTGAGCCCCATTTCATTTCGGGGTTAAGCATCTTTTGTTCCTTATGTATTGTACTTGAGGTATAGCCGGGGCCTTGTTGCCGGCACTTTTGTTGTACTCTTTTGTATCTATAAAGGCTCCGTCGACATAGTGCGGGTTGTATATAGGTGCTGGGAAAGTCAGACGAGACATTGTTGTGTTTGAATCATTTATTCCACTTCAAACTATGAAAAAGATGTGTATATTTTGAGACTTTAAGATGAAGTAACTAATGAAATGATGTAGTATTGAATACATGATCTCCATATTATCTAATTAATGAAAACGTGTCTTCCCCTTGTTCATGAGTGAGTTTGGGTAGAAGGAATCTAATAGGCTTGGGTTCACTCGGTTAAGCACCGGTCGCGCTCTCGAAGTTTGGGGTGTGACATTCGACTAGTCGTTGAGAGAATTAGAGTCCCGTTCAGTGACATAAAATCTTGAGCAGCTTTGTATTATGTGTTATGACTTACGTGTGTGGTCAAGTCGGTTTCAGATGATCGAGATCAATTTGGATGAAAGATTCTTATTATAGAAGCTTAAGCGGTAATAATTGACCGAAATTTGAATTTTGTGTAGAGATGATTCCAATATATTCGTGTGTTAATTTTGGACTTAGGCGTGTGTCTAGATTCAGATTTGGAGGTCTTTAGGATAATTTGAAGCATTTTAGCAAAAATTGAAAAGTTGTAGTTTTGGAAGGTTGAGAGGTTTGACCAGGAGTTGACTTTGTTAATATCAGATCCAGATTATGATTTCGAGAGTTGGATTAGCTTTGTTATATAATTTAGGACTTTCATGCAAAATTCGACGTCATTCCGGGTTAATTTGATATGTTCTGACGCGAGTTTTGGAAGTAGAAGATTTAAAAATTCATAAGTTTGATTCGTGGTGCAATTTTTAGTTTCGACGTTGTTTGATGTTATTTGAGTCCTCGAGTAGGGACATATTATATTATAGGACTTTTTGGTATATTTCAACGGTGTCCCGAGACCCTCGGATGTGTTTTGTATGGGTTACGTGCCAATTCTTCAGGCTTTTGAGTTGCTAGTTTCTGGTGTTGCTGTTGTTGTTTCTCTTCGTGATCATGAAGATGAAGACGCGATCACTTAAAGTCATGGAGCTCAGGGATTCTGTTCATCATGATAGGATCATGGTCACGCTTTCGTGCAACTTATGCAGTCAGATGTCCACATTCACAACTATCTTTCTTCGTTCTCGTAGTGGAGCTGGGCGCAGATGGTCATTTATTTTTCATCGCGTTTGCGAGTCTCTTTGTGTGTTCGCGTAGATTGTTGTCTTTATTCATGTCGTTCGCGATGTGTTTGCCACGAACGCGAAGCGTTATTTGTGTTGGTCAACATTTAGTTCTTTCCGCGATCGCGTAAGAGGACTCACCGGGACAGATTATAAGAACTCTATTTTGAGGGTTGGCCATTTTTATCATATTGTGAGTTGTAGACCTCGGATTTGAGCGATTTTGTCACGACCCAAATCTAAACCATGTTGTGATGTCGCCTATCGTGATACAAGGCAAGCCTATTTCTCAAAATATTACTACTGCTTTGATTATAAGAATTTAATAATAAAATATTTCCAATATTTGAATTTCTCATACACTAAACCAACTCTAAATATCAATACAGAAAATACGGAAACGAGCCCCAGACATCAGGGTGTCACCATGTCACGAGCGTCTAAATCTATGAACTAAGATATATAAACTTTCTAACTGTCCAAAAGAATAAATAGATGATAAAAGGGGTAACTAGGTTCTGCGGACGCTAGCAGCTACCTTGCAGTCTCCAAAGATAGCCGGCCTGAACTCAAAGATCGCCGCACTCTAACTCACCTGGATTTGCACATAAAGTGCAGTGTGTAGTATGAGTACAACCGACTCAGTAGTAACAGAAATAACTAAGGAACTGAGTAGTAGTGACGAGCTAAGCAGAAAAATCAAATTATTTCTTCTCACAATTAAGGATAACAATAGTAAGCAGGTAATTTCCGTAAATCAACAAATACTACAAGGCAATTAACAGGTAAATGCAACAACAACAACAATAAATGAAACCTCTCAGCAATGTCACTCCATTACTCAGTCGTCAATGCACACACTCAATAGGTACCTAAGCTCACTGGGGGTGTACAGACTCCAGAGGGGCTCCTACAACCCAAGCTCTAAGCACGGACAACTCACATGACACAATATCAATCTCAGGATCCGCACGGACAACTCATGTGCTATACAAACAACTCATGTGCTATGGTATCAATACCTGGATCCGCACGGACAACTCAGGTGTTGCATGGACAACCCACATGCTATAATCAAATATATCACAACATGCCCTCGGCCTCACTCAGTTCTGTACCTCACTAGCCTCACAACTTTCGACAAATAAAGGGAACACAACCCAAATAAAGTATTACAACGTATCAACAAAATAATAGAGACTGAGGTAAACATTTACAATAATTTCTATGACTGAGTGCAAATAATGTGAGCATGAACAAAAGCCTAAGCATGATCTCTAACATGAAGGCAGTCAAGTTCAACAACATGTAAATACATAAACACAAATAATGGCTATTAGGCCTCACAGCCTCACGGGATAGACCAAGTCTCAATCCCTCACGGTATACACTCACAGGACAGTCACCTAGCGTGGGTATCACCTCCAAACAGTCACATGATATCAAATTCTCCGGGTTTTACCTTCAAAGCTAGAGTTATAACTGTTACTTACCTTAACAGTGTAAAATTCTACTCTGGGATGTCCTCGTCTCTGGACTCGGTCTCCCAAAGCTCCGAATCTATCCATAATAAGAATAATACTATCAACATAGGCTAAAGAATCGAATTCCACAAGGAAAACAACATAAATAGGCATATCCGAAATAGGCTAAAACCCGGCCCCCAGGCCCACATCTCGAAACCCGTAAAAAATTGTAGAAATAGAAAGCTCGTTTCCTCCCGAGTCTAACCATATAAAATTTATCAAATTCCAACTCTGTTTGGTCCCTCAAATCCTCACCTCAAACTCTCCAAAACTCAAGCCCTAACTCCCTCAATTCTACCCTAAATTCCTACCAATTTCATGACTAAATAGTGGGAAATCATTATAAACACGTGTAAATAAACCCAAGTAGCTTACCTCACCGATATCTCTTGTTTCTCTCTGGAATTTCACTGCCCAAAGCTTAAAACCGACCAACAATGGTGAAGAAAGGGAAAAAATTCGCGAAGTGTGGCTTATATAGTTTCTGTCCAGAAGTTTCGCACCTGCGGTGCTAATTTCCGCATATGCGGTCCAAAGGGTGTACCTGTGACTTTCCCTTATCCATCCAATTCTGCATCTGTGGTTCTCCACTCGCACCTGCGGGCTCGTAGATGCGATAATACCTCCGCACCTGCGCTACATGTCCAGTTGGCCAAATTCCGCATCCACGATCATGCTTCCGCATCTGCGACCATCGCACATGCGGCTCCCCATCCGTAGGTGCAGACACACCAGTAACAACAGCTTCAGCTGTATTTTCTAAATTCCAAACTCCCCGACACCCATCCGGAATCATCCCGAGCCCCTCGGGACCTCAACCAAAAATTCCAACAAGTCATATATTACTATCCGAACTTAGTCAAACCTTCAGAACACCCAAAGAAACACCAAAACACCCAATTAAGCTCAGATTCAAGCCTAAGAACTCCTAAACTTCCAAAATTCGCCAACGATGCCGAAACATATCAAATCATGTCCAAATGACCTCAAATTTTGCGAACACGTTATAAATGACACTACGAGCATACTTTAACTTCCAGAATTCCATTCCGACCCCGATACTTAATTTTCCACTGCCGACCAAAATCGCCAAATTTCCAACTTTTACCAATTCAAGCCTAATTCTACCACGGACCTCCAAATTACATTCTGGACACACTCCTAAGTGTAAAATCTCTCAACGAGGCTAATCGAATCATTAAAATCCAAATCCGAGTTCGTTTACTCATAAGTCAACTTCGGTTTGACTTTTCTAACTTATCTTTCTAAATAAGAGATTAAGTGTCTCATTTCACTCCAACACTACTTCGGACCCAAATCCATCAAATCGATACAACTCAACGCAGCTGAACAACACATAAAGAAGAAGAAATAGGGGAAACGGGGCTATAACTCTCGGCGACCGACCGGGCCGTTACATCCTCCCCTCTTAAATAAACGGCCATCCTCGAACAAGTCTAGAAACATACCTGGAGTATCAAATAGGCGTGGATATCTGCTCCGCATCCCCAGTCGGTGTCCCAGGTGGTCTCCTCCACGGGCTGGCCTCTCCACTGCACCTTCATTGAAGCTATTTTTTGTTATGTCGACTTTCGGACCTGTCGATCCAAAATAGCTACTGGCTCCACATCATACGTCATATCACCCTCCAACTGAACTGTGTTGAAGTCCAAAACATGGTACGGATCGCCAACATACTTCTGAAGCATGGAAACATGAAATACCAGATGCACACTCGACAAGCTGCGCGGCAAAGCAAGCTCATAGGTAACCTCCCCAATCTTCTGAAGTACCTCAAATGGACCAATAAACTAAGGGCTCAACTTGCACTTCTTCCTAAATTTCATAACACCTTTCATAGGTGAAACCTTCAGCAATACCTTCTCTCCAACCATGTAAGATACATCATGAACCTTCCTGTCCGCATAGTTCTTTTGCCTAAACTGCGCCGTGCGAAGCCGCTCCTGAATTAATTTCACATTCTCTAAGGCATCCTGTAGCAAATCTATACCCAAGAGTCTAGCCTCACCCGGCTCAAACCAACCAACCGGAGATCAATACCTCCTCCCATATAAAGCCTCATACGGAGCCATCTGGATACTCGACTGATAGCTGTTATTATATGCAAACTTTGCGAGTGGCAGAAATTGGTCCCATGAACCCCCAAATTCAATAACACAAGCGTGCAACATGTCCTCCAATATCTGAATAGTACGCTCGGACTGCCCGTCAGATCTTGATACATCTTCGTGGCACCCGGATGGATGGAATACTGCGAGGTGTGGGCCTCCCCAAGAATCAACTCCCAAAGCCCATCTACATTAGGCACATATATCTGGCCCTGCATCCTCATCACACCATCATCACCAATAGTCACATCCCTAGCATCACCTCACCGGACCCTGTCCTGAAGAACTAGCAAGTGTGGATCATCATACTGATGCTCCCGAATACGGTCGTAAAGAGAAGACCTGGAGGCTATACAAGACAATACCCGACTAAGCTCTGAAAGATCCAATCTCACAAGCTGGACCGCTAAGGCCTGAACATACAATGCTAAAGGTCTCTCTGCTGCCGGAAGATAAGCTAAACTCCCCAAACTCTCTGTCCGACGACTTAGAGCATCAGCCACCACATTGGCCTTCCCCGGATGGTATAGAATAGTGATATCATAATCTTTATGAAGCTCCAACCATCTCCGCTGACACAAATTAAGATCTTTCTGCTTGAATAGATTATGCAGACTCCGGTGATTTAGATCAGTATAAATCTCACAATGAACCCCATACAAATAATGACGCAAAATCTTTAAGGAGTGAATAATGGCTGCCAACTCAATATCATGCATTAGATAATTCTTCTCATGAGTCTTCCACTGACGCAAGGCATAGACAATCACCCTACCCTCCTGCATCAAAACACAACCAATGCCTATCCTCAAGGCATCACAATACACAGTATAAGATCCTGAAGCTGATGGTAGAACTAACACTAGAGCTGTGGTCAAAGTAGCCTTGAGCTTCTAAAAGCTCTCCTCACACTTGTCTGACCACCTGAATGGAGCACCCTTTTGGGTCAATTTGGTCAAGGGAGAAGCAATAGATGAGAATCCCTCTACGAAACGATGGTAATAGCCTGCCAAACCTAGGAAGCTCCTAATCTCTATAGCCGAGGACGGCCTAGACCAACTCTGCACTGCCTCTATCTTCTTCGGATCCACCTGAATACCCTCACTGGATACCACGTGTCCCAAGAATGCTAATGAAATGAGCCAAAACTCACACTTGGAGATTTTTTCATAAAGCTTCTCCTCCCTCAATCTCTGTAATACAATCCTCAAATGCTGAGCGTGATCTTCCTGGCTATGAGAGTACACCGGGATGTCATCAATGAACACAATAATGAAAGAATCCAAGTATGGCTGGAATACACTGTTCATCAAATGCATGAACACTGCTGGGGCATTGGTCAACCAAAAGACATAACTAAGAACTCATAATGGCCATAACGGGTCCTGAAAGCCATCTTAGGAATATCCGAATCCCGAATCTTTAGCTGATGATACGCGGACCTCAAGTCAATCTTAGAGAACACCCTTTCTCCTTGGAGCTGGTCAAATAAATCACAAATACGAGGCAAAGGATACTTGTTCTTGACTGTGACCTTGTTCAACTTCCTGTAGTCAATACACATTCTCATGAAACCATCATTCTTCTTCACAAATAGAACTGGCGCACCCCAGGGTGACACACTAGGCCGAATAAACCCCTTATTTAGGAGTTCCTGAAGCTGTTCTTTCAATTCTTTCAACTCCGCTGGTGCCATACGATAAGACAAAATAGAAATGGGCTGAGTGCCGGGCACCACATCAATAGCAAAGTCAATGTCTTTGTCAGGCAGTATGCCCGACAGGTCTGCATGAAACACATCCGGATAATCACATACCACCGAAATTGAATCAATATTGGGAGTCTATGCACTAACATCCCTCACAAAATCTAGATAAGATAGGCAACACTTCTCAACCATACGCTGAGCCTTCAAATATGAAATCACCCTACTCGATACATAGTTTATAGAAGCACTCCACTCTACCATCAAAAATCCCGACATAGCTAAAGTCACGGTCTTAGCATGACAATCCAGAACATCATGACATGGAGATAGCCAATCCATGCCCAATATCATATCAAAATCAACTATGCTAAGTAATAACAAATCCACTCAAGTCTCCAGACCCCCAATAGACACCACACGTGACCGATACGTGCGGTCCACAATAATAGTATCGCCAATAGGGGTAGATAAATGAACAAGTGTAACTTATAAATCACAAGGCATATCTAGAAAATGAGCAAAGTATGATGAAACATATGAGTATTTAGAACAAGTGATACAGAGGCATCTCCGTAACAGACGGAGACAATACCTGTGATCACATCATCTGAAGCAATGACGTCTGGTCTGGCTGGGAGGGCATAGAAACGGGCCTGACCACCCCTTGCTCTGCCTCCCCATCTCGGGCGACCACCAGCTTCCTAGGCTTCGCCCCTAGCTTCCTAGGCTTCGCCCCTAGCTTCCTAGGCTTCGCCCCTAGCTGGCTGAACTCCATCCCTAACTGGCTAAGCGGGTAGTGGAGGAACTGGTGCTGGTGCCGTCGGCCGAGTACTCCAATGTGGATTCTCACCCGATAGCCTAGGGAGATATCTCATAATGTGGAAAAAATACCCGCACTCGAAATAACCCCTGCTCAAACAATACTGCTGCTTCTGATGTCCAAAAGAACTAGCCGGTGTTACCTAAGCAGACGGGGCATGATGAGAACCCTGCGCTGGCAGTGCACTAAATGACGACTGATCCTGCTGATGACTGTGAGAACCATGGCCAGATGATGCACCACGGTGAAATAGATGAGTCGACTGAACATGTCTGAATGGACAGCCTCTGCCCTGCTGAAACTGACCCCCCTAAGGAGCACCACTGAATCCACCCTGACCACGAGGCCTCTTAGCCTCTCTCTCAACCCTCTCCTGACCTCGAACCATCTCAATCTGTCAAGCAATGTTGATGACCTCATCAAATGTAGCACCAAATACTCTCTCTCTAGTCATAAGCAATCGAAGCTAAAACCCGAGGCCATATATAAACCTCCCGATCCTCTCTTGGTCTGTGGGAACCAACCAGACTTCATGATGAGCCAACTCGGAGAACCCATCTCATACTGGGTAACATACAATTCACCCTGGTGAAGCTGCTCAAACTGCCTGCGTAGCTCCTCTCTGCGGGGCTCAGGTACAAACTTCTCTAGAAAGAGAACGGAGAACAGTTGCCAAGTAAGGGGCACTGCGCCAACCGGCCTATGCCTCTCGTAGGCCTCCCACCAACTAATTGCAGCCCCTGAGAACTGGAAAGTAGTGAATGAGACCCCACTTGTCTCCAGAATACCCGTGGTCCGAAGCATCCTGTGAAACCTGTCCAAGAAACCCTGTGCATCCTCACCCTCGGCACCACTAAATGATGGAGTCTGAAGCTTCCCAAACCTCTCTAATCTGCGCTGCTCATGCTCTAGCATCACATGAGCTACATATTATTGAGCAGCTGTAACCGGCTGGGCTGGAGGTGACCCCGGCGTCTGTAGTCCCAGAACAAACTGCTTAGGTGTGCGAGAGGCAAGAGTCTGAGTGCCTCCCCTGGCCTGAGAAGTAGCTGCGACCGTAGAAACTGAAGCTTCCTGAGCAAGGCCCGTGCACACTGATAGAATCTAGGCCAGGGCCTCTTGAAGGTCTGGTATAACAATAGGCATAGGTGGTGCCTGAGCTGGTCCCGCCCGAACCTCTACCTCTGGGACCTGATCCTGAGCGAGGAGAACCGGGGGATCTGTGGGTGCTACCCCAGCTGCTGTGTTGGCGATGTCTCCGCCCCTACAATGGCCTCTACCGAGGCCTCGGCCTCTCGCGGCTCGAGTTGGTGGTTGTCCCTCTTGACTGGTAGAACGAGTCCTCACCATCTGTGAGAGAATGAAATAACATATGTTTAGTTACTAGATACACAGAACGCACGACAAGAATCCAAGAGTGTGAAATTTTCCTAAAGGTTCTGCATCCTCTCGAAGATAAGTATAGACGTCTCCGTACCGATCTGGAAGAATCTACTAAATCCGCTCATGACTCATGAGACCCACGTGCTGCACAGACAACCCACGTGATATAATCAAATATCTCACAACATGCCCTCGACCTAACTCGGTCATGTACCTCACTAGCCTCACAACTTTCAACAAATAAAAGGAACACAACCCAAATCAAGTATTACAACGTATCAGCTAAATAATAGAGACTAAGGTAAACATGTACAAGAATTTCTATGACTGAGTGCAAATAATGTGAGCATGAAAAAAGCCTAAGCATGATCTCTAACATAAAGGCAGTCAAGTCTAACAACATGTAAATACATAAACACATATAATGGCTATTAGGCCTCACAGCCTCACGGGATAGACCAAGTCTCAATCCCTCACGGTATACACTCACAGGACAGTCACCTAGCGTGGGTATCACCTCCAAACTGTCACATGATATCAAATTCTCCGGTTTATACCCTCAAAGCCAGAGTTAAAACTGTTACTTACCTTAACAGTGTAAAATCCTACTCCGGGATGTCCTCGTCTCTAGAATCGGCCTCCCAAAGCTCCGAATCTATCCATAATAAGAATAATACTATCAACATAGGCTAAATAAACGAATTCCATAAGAAAAACTACATAAATAAGCAAAAAATCTGAATAGGCTAAAACCCGGCCCCCAGGACCACGCCTCGAAACCCGTCAAAAATTGCAGAACTAGAAAGTTCATATCCTCCCGAGTCTAACCATATAAAATTCATCAAATTCTTACTCCGTTTGGTCCCTCAAATCCTCACCTCAAACTCTCCAAAACTCAAGCCCTAACTCCCTCAATTTCACCATATATTCCTACAAATTTCATGACTAAACAGTGGGAAATCATTATAAACACGTGTAAGTAAACCCAAGTAGCTTAACTCACCGATATCTCTTGTTTCTCCCTTGAATTTCACTGCTCAAATCTCAAAACCGGCCAACAATGGTGAAGAAAGGGCAAAAATTCGTGAAGTGTGGGTTATATAGTTTTTGTCCAGTGGTTTCGCACCTACGGTGTCAATTTTCGCATTTCCGGATTAATCTCCGCTTTTGCGGATTTTTATTAACACACCCAATTCCGCTTCTGCGGCTCACCCCTCGCAGCTGCAGGCACACATCTGCGGTCCCAAGGGCGCACCTGCGACTTCCCCTTATCCATCCAATTCCGCATCTGCGGTTCTCCACTCGCACCTGCGGGCTCGCAGATGCGATAATTCCTCCGCATCTGCGCTACATGCCTAGTTGGACAAATTCCGCATCCGCGATCATGCTTCTGCATCTGCGATAGGACACACCAGTAACAGCAACTTCAGCTGCATTTTCCAAATTCCAAACTCCCCGACACCCATCCAAAAACATCCCGAGCCCCTCGGGACCTCAACCAAAAATTCCAACAAGTCATATATCACTACATAGACATATTTGAACTTTCGGAACACCCAAAAAAACCCCAAAACACCCAATCAACCTCGGATTCAAGCCTAAGAACTTCTAAAATTCCAAAATTCGCCAACGACGTCGAAACCTACCAAACCACGTCCGAATGACCTCAAATTTTGTACACACTTCATAAATGGCACCACAATCCTACTCCAACTTCTGAAATTCTATTCCGACCCTGATACCTAATTTTCCACTGCCAACCAAAATTGCCAAATTTCCAACTTTCGCCAATTCAAGCCTAATTCTACCACGGACCTCCAAATTACATCCCAGACACACTCCTAATTCCAAAATCTCCCAATGAAGCTAACCAAATAATAAAAATCCAAATAAGAGTTCGCTTACGCATAAGTCAACTTCCGGTTGACTTCTCTAAGTTAGCTTTCTAAATAAGAGACTAAGTGTCCCATTTCACTCCAACACTACTCCGGACCCAAACTCACCAACTCGATACAACTCAACGTAGCTGAACAACACATAAATAAGAATAAATGGGAGAAGGCTATAACTCTCGAACGGTCGACCGGGTCGTTACAAATTTTTCGTGGGTTTTTCAAGCAAATCCTTGGGGTAAGTGTGCTCCACCCGGAATTAATTTTTTAGGCAATCTGCTAGGCAGAGCCTAGGGATAGTTTTTATTTATATATCAAATTAAAGAAAGAGTTGCATGTTATCCTACACAAGGTAGGACTGTAAGAGAATGAAAAAATTACATAAATCCTATTACCAAATTTGAACATGTGATGTCCAAAATTGGTATTACACACTGAACTAATACTATCTCGTACACAACTGCCTAAAACTTGATTAAGAACTAGCAGTCCGCACACATAGCCAATTATGTTCCAAATTTGGGACTCTATTATTTTTGTACTTGCTTGAAATTTGCACAAATAGCCATCTCTTTCTAAAAATAACACTTGGCCACTTCTTTGCTCATCTATGCTTTGTTGATCCATTCCTCCTAATTATTTATTCTTTCTTGTCGATGTCTCTTCCTGCAAACCATCTCTTGATATCGTACGTTCATTTTCTAGTAACTCTAAATCCCATCTTGAACCCTGTTCTTCTAAATAGCTTGCCAATGCTGCATACTCGACTGCCTTTTCTTGTTCCTCTATTGTGCATCGTGTATCATTTGCATATCTATCCAAGATTCTGTGCACACTGTCCATCTCAATATTCATGTGTTTTATTTATTCTGCTTCATGGAGTAGTCTATCCCAAACACATGCATCCAACACGCTGTCAGTTGTAGTTGAGCCTTGCATACCTCTGTCTTTTGGTAGGAAGTTTTCAATTTGTATCCTAATGTAGCTCGTTTTCTTCAGTTCTTGCATGAGGACATAGTTGTGTGTTGTTCTTAAGAGCAGCCTCCACCATAAGGTTTTGGCACCTTGTTCTACAACTAACATCCTCATATAGCTCCAAGCTCCTATGCTTGTGCATATCTTTGATTCCCTACCAGTGGAATAAGTACATTGTACTAATATCACCATCTGGTGGTTCCTCAAAGAATATGGCACAGGTACAGTAACATCTCCTGCAAAAAGAAAAGGTGTTAGCAAAAACTATTCTTTCCATATTCTCTTCCCAAAGGATTTGAATATGGTAAATGACTCCAAGATCTGCTTTTCTTCTTTCTTTCTGCTTATTTGCCATTGATTTTGTGCTGATCATTATACCCCAACATTCTTCTCCTATATGCCAGTATCCATATTTGTTGCACCAACCATCCTTCAATTCAAATGTGTGGAATTCCCAGCAACTTCCCTCCTGTATGAAGCCTTGTGTTATTAGCCTCATATCAAACCGTTCTTCCCCTCTATTTGTCTGGTTTCCTATATCCCATGTACCACTACTCCTCTTAATGTACTTCTTCTGCAAACTCCAAACTTGTATACATTTAGAATTTGAAAAACTATGTTGATCCACTCCTTTATATGCCTGGTTCCCTGTATCCCTTATTGTGATCTGTCCAATTCCATTAGACTTTCTGGACATTGTTCCTATTAAGCAGCAATTTCCAGTTATTGTTTCATTCAGTATAAGCAGCACCTATTCTTGTTCATCTACATCTATAACAGATTCTCCAAATTGCCCAATTCTGTTAAAAGTTCTGGGCAATGCTTCTTTATTTCTCCTAACTGTGATGAGACACCTACTTAATTCCCTATCCTCCACTTCTGACTAGTTTTGATATCCCTTGATCCCATCTGCCCAATTCTCTTATGCTTTCTGGGAAACATTCTTCAATTTCTATAGCTTGAATCCTCATCTATGTGCAGTACCTTGCTGTTGAATGTGTTAGTAGGTGCACATCCTTTCCAAACTCTGACTTGGCTTGATCTTGTCCTAGCTACTGTGCAATTTCCACATTGTAGTATCCTTCCAGTTGAATGAATGCTTAGTATTAATACCACAAACTGAAATTCCACTCTAGTATGGATCAACTGCGTAGTATGTGTACCTGCAAAAAAAAGAAACCTTTGTTAGTAAAAAAGATCATCACCCCAATCTCCTCCCTTAGGATTTGAATAGGGAAATGGTAAAGATCAACTACAGATTTCTTTTCTTCCTTCATAACTTGGACCTCCTCCTAATTCCTTGCAACTCTTATTCTGAGATATGGGCATTGTAATTTGTCCTCATTAACTATCCTCATACTAATTGAGTCAAGCTCCCAGAAATCATGACACTAAATATGTCCCACATCAAACGCATAATTTTCTAAATGATCAGCTAGCTTATACCTGGAATTAATTATATTTCATGATTTCATCTTTATTTTTATCAATAAATTAGTGTTTTGAGTTGAGGAAAAATGGAAATTTTAGGAGAAATCTTTCAAAGTGTAAAATGGTGATTTGAAGGACGAATTGATGTCGGAAATTGATAATTTTGGTATGGTTAAACTCGTATCGGAATGGTGTTCATGTTTTGTGAATTTTATCGTGTTCTGAGATGTGGGCCCGGGGGTTGACTTTTTAGTTTTAATTAAAAATCGAAGCTTTATTATCCAGAATTATTTCCTATGAGTTTTATTTATGAATTGAAGTTATTTTGGTTAGATTTGAGCCGTTCGAATGTTGTTTCACTCCAGATTGCCATTTTAGAGTATCAGTTTAGCTTCTTTGAGGTAAGTATATTGCCTAACATTGTGTGTGGGAACCACCTCTAGGATTAGAGTCATTTGTGCTAATTGTGTCATGTGAATTCCGTGTACGTGAGGTGACGAGTATGTAATCGGACTTAATGTGAAGTTGTGTGAATTAGATGTGAAGTTGTTTTATCTTATTAAATCCTCCATTTACTAAATTCACCCTTATGTGTCTTATTTAGAATTAATTGATACATGTTCTATCCTTGTTGCCAATTAAACTCTTATGTGCCTTAATGAAAGTTAATACTTCTTTATTTGCCTTGTTGTCTTTCCCGTAATTTGCTTAAACTTAATTTAATTTATTATTATTTCTTCCTTAATCTCTTAACTTTAATCGAAGTTATTATGATCTTTAACGAAATTTCTTATCTTTAATTTAAGTGTTGTTATCCCTTTCATTGTTGACATATTATTATTGGGATCAATTTGTTCATGCTCTCTCTTATCGTCGAATTGTACTTTTGTGTAATCATTGTTAGAGCATTATCTTTTCCCTTGTTGAGATATTCTTATTGAGTCTATGATTCCTGTTGTGTCTTTCTTTGTGAGCTCTTCATTCCGTTTCTTTGTGTTCCAAAGTTCCTGAGTTGATTTACTTACCGTATTCTCGTGTTATTGTTGTTATCGTTGTTGTACTCAGTGTTGTTGAGTCGAGGGCTATGCCAGGTCGTGGTGTTACAACTATTTTGAGGAAATATTTTGGCATATGGGCACATGTTGTGAAAGTTATTTTATTTTATTGTTATGTTTTGGCACACGTGGTATTGTTGTGAGGATTGTCGGGTTGTTCACGCGTGAGTTGTTCGTGCTGTTGTTACTATTGATATTTGCACATGAGGCGTGACAAGGCGGGTTATATATGTGGGTTTACGCATGTGGTGAGACAAAGTGAGAATATTATTGTGCACGTGCGATGAGACAAGGCGGGCATTTACTTTATTATTATGCACGTGGAGAGGCAAAGTGGGCTATCTCGGGGAATGATTTGTGATGACTCGTGATGGCCTGGGGGCCTTATTATGTAGTGCGTGCCTACCTTGTGTGAATTTTAATTTGTACAGTTTGTGGTGATTGTTTCTTATGTGCCATTCATTATCTCTACTCTCACTTGTTGACTTGAATTATGATAGAAAACTTGCAGAAGCATACACATAATTAATCACCTATATGGGTTTAAGAAGATGAATCATGATGTTATTGACCATTTAGATGTACTCCCGTTTACTTGATTTCTGTGTGAGAGTTATCCTATTGGCACGTGAGTTATTCGTGCAGTATGAGTAGTTGTTATTGTTGGTACGTGAGTGGTCCATGAGGGTATTAGATATTTTCACATGTCTTGGCACGTGAGTCGTCCGTGCGGTTATGAATTGTAATATGGGCACAATATGCCAAGTAATTAGGGTTCATGAATTGGGACCGTGATTTGTGATTATGAGGTTGGGCACCTCGTGAAATATTTTGAATAATTTTGGTACAAAAATGGTTGTTCCTATTGAGTTGTTATTTGTTTTCCTTTATTTGGTTTCATCGAACTTAGACTATGTTCAGCTTACTCTACATCATTATTATCTGTTTGCTTCTTGTTGCTAAGTGTTTTTCTAGTGTTTCATTGCGAGTACTGTTTGTCTTCCTTACCATGCTTAGACTTATATTAATATTGTTCCCCATTAGTTCATCTTCATACTTGTTCAGATATTTTAGTCCAGTAGGTGTCTTGACTGTCCCTCATCACCACTTCACCGAGGTTAGTATTGATACTTACTGGGTACAGCTGTGGTATACTCATGCTGCGCTTCTGCACATTCTTGTGCAGATCTAGGTGCCTCTGTCGTTGTTGATTATTAGCTAGCTGGTCGAGCGTTGTTGTGGAGACTCAAGGTAAATGTGCAGTCACGATTCCCAGGCCTCGGAGTCACCTTCTGAAATTTCATTTTGTATTGTTTATTTCTTTTTTGGAACAGTTGTATTTTGGGGTTTTCTAGCAAACTCCATAGAGCTTATGACTTGTACTACCGGTTTTGGGATTGTAAGCTTTGTATAGAAAAATTTATGTTCATGTTTAATAGTTTTTGGTTGAGTTTGCTATTAATTTAGTAAGTGTTAGGCTTACCTAGTCCCTAAGATTAGGTGCCATTAAGACAACCTCGGAGGGAAATTGGGGTCGTGACAAGTTGGCATCAAAGCTCTAGGTTCATAGTTCTACGAGCCATAAGAGATTTTAGTAGTCTTGCAGATCAGTATGGAGACGTCTGCTCTTATCTTTGAAAGGCTACAAAACTATTAGGAAAATTTCACTTCTTTCATTTATATTGTGCGAGTTTATTTATCTCGGTGTTTTGAGCCTTTTTATTCTATTTTCTCACAGATGGTGAGGGACGAGATGCAGCTACCGTCGATGCTGCCCCTAGAGCCGGTATTGCTAGGGGTGGGGGCAGAGGCAGAAGCCGAGGAGGAGCACGTTCCGCAACTAAAGCTCCTCTCAGAGCAGCAGTTGAAAAGCCGCCAGTAGCTCCGGTTGGGGACAGGTACCGGAGGTGGTTGTTGGTACACCTGAACTTCAAGAGACTTTAGCACATTTCCTGCGCATATTTGGTACATTGGCTTAGGCAGGGTTGATTTCGGTTGCACTAGCTACTTCATAGACCGGGGGAGGAGCTCAGACTTCCGCGGCCCATACTCTAGAGCTGCGGGCTCACATTAGTCAGGTTCTGGGTGTGGTGCCGGCACAATCTGTTGTTCGATTTCAGCCCATGATTAGGACATCAACATCTGAGGAAGAACAACTTAGACTTGAGAGATTCAAGAAGTATCACCCTCCTACTTTTAGTAGATTGGCATCAGAGGATGCACATGGTTATCTAGAGGAGTGCCACCGTATTCTCCATACTATGGGTATTGTGGAGACGAGTGAGGTTTATTTTGCTACATTCCATCTTTAAAGGAGTGGCATATCAGTGGTGAGAATGTACGAGTTGGGTAGCCTGGCATATGCAACTTCACTTTCATGGACTCAGTTCTTAGAGATGTTCTTGATAGCATTTTTTCCCAGACTCTTCGGGATGCCTGGCACGCGGAGTTTGAGCTGCTGCGCTGGGGAACTATGTAAGTGTCAGAGTATGTCATTAGATTAAGTGATTTGTCCACACATGCCACTGCTTTGGTTTCTATGGTTAGAGAGAGAGTCCACAGGTTCATTGAGGGGCTCAGTTATGATATCCGGTTCATCATGGCTCGGGAGTTAGAGTAGGATGTTCCATTTCAGCAGGTAGAGAAATTTCCCGTCGATTAGAGGTCATGCGGGACTAGGAGAGAAAGGGAATGGAGGGTCAGGAGAGAGAGGACAAGGAGGCTAAGAGGCCTCGTAGACCGGGAGGATCTATGATGTGCCATAGAATTGCGACACTTCTGATACTAATTATATAGGTTGTAGCTCGTCTTTTAAAGCATTTTAAGTCAATTCTTATGTAGTTTTGGTATTTTGCAACAAACTAGACTTGAAGAACCAAGAACAAGGAAAAAAAGGATAAAAACCCATAGAAGGACAGAATGCGGCAGGTTTGCGACCGCAAACCAACCGCTGAGTTAAGAAGGTCAACTCAGTATTGAGAGTCGATTATGTGGTCCATTTTGCGGTCGCGCAACACTTATGTAGACTTCATAATGACCACATAAGTGCATAGAGAGTTTTTCGAGGACAAGTCTGCGACATCAAATGCGATCACGAAAGCATTGTCAGGACCGCATAATTGATCTGCGATGGAAAACTGGGCAACTGAACATTCAATTATGCGACGGACCTGCACTTGTGCGGGCCGCAAAAATGATATGCAACCGGTTCTGCAGTCGCAGATGTGATCTGCAGGGGTATTTTTGACCCCGACTTTTAGCTCATTATAAATAGAATAACTAGAGTTTTTGTGGGGCATCTTGTTTGAAAAAAGGCTATATTAGAGCATTGAATACACCATTGTTTTGGAAGCTTTTGAAGAGAGAATCTTTGTATCTTTGTAAGCTTTATGGCTTTATTTATTGATTTGTTTTGGATTCTAGTAAGAGTATCTAGTTTTAGATACTAAGGTTGTGGACCCTAAATGGGTGTAATGTTAATGGGTGTTTACCATTGAATATATATATAATGGTTGGTTGGTATCTATTCATTTCTCATGCTTCATTTACTATTGGTGGTTGAAAATATTGACTAATGCCATTTCACTCTAACTTTACTTGGAAAAATGGGTTAGGGTTTGGTAGAATTGAATAGCAAAAACACAAGGCTTTAAACCTTGTTTAATAGAATCACTTAGGAATAAGTGGGTTCTATTTGGCATAATTTGGTTGTTCTTAATTGTAACTCTTTTATATTTGGGAAAATTAATAAAGAGAAAATACTACCTAACTATTGAAAAATATATGGTAGTCATTTAGAAACCATTTGCATATCAAAGGACCTTCCATTAGAAATATTTCATATTAACACCGATAGCATTAGATTTCATTGATGGGGACACAAACTTGGTTTCCTTAATCTAATTAATTACATTCTCATAACAAAACAGTTTTCTCGATAACTCATAATTACAACACTCTCTTTTAAGCTAACGGAGTAGGATTATGACTTAAGTCAAGTTTCACACTATTCAAGTAACATTTTCACACCTATTCCCTATGAGATTCGACCCCAACCTAATTGGGTTATTATATTCATCGACCGCCTTACACCATTTATTTAGGTGTAATTTGAGCGTATTAAATTTTGACGCCGTTGCCGGGAAATACGGTTTTGAAATTACTAATTAGTGTGTGCTTTATTCAACGTCTTCTTTTGTTCCATCACACTTACATGGGCGAGCCGGAAGAAGAAAATATTTTGCGGATATAGATGAATATATTGAGGATACAAATGCCATTGTCCCTCCAAGAGTTGGTGCTGCCACCTTCAAGGTGGGACAGTCAAATCCTAATGCTCAAGGCAGAGGGAGTTTTTTCCGAAATTCTACAGATGATGATCCGACACAACATCTAAGAAATTTCTTGGGTGTGTGTGCGATGCACAAACAGAATCACATTTCAGATGATGCCCTAAGGTTGGGGGTGTTCAAGTACTCTATAATTGGAGAGGCAAGACAATGGATCCAAAATCTACCGCCAAATTTCATTCATACTTGTCCTGAACATGTCCGAGCTTTCCTAGCAAAATGGTTTCTGCAGAGCAAGAATTTCGAGCTCCGGATTAAAATCTTCTTTTTCAAGCAATTACCGGGAGAGCATATACATGAAGCATGGGATCTATTCAAGCTATATTTAGTAAGGTCGCCGAATCATGGTTTTCCGGATAATATCTTATTGGAGAAGTTTTAGATCCATAGCCAAAAATGCAGCTGATGGATCCTTTTTGGATAAAACATTTGCAAGGGTCACACAAATCCTTGACAAAATGGTAGAACATAACCAAGCTTGGCACTCGGAAGATACCACGGGTGGAATTGCATATGGTACTCCTTCCTTGACCAACATGATTAAGGAGAACCAATAAACGGATCAAGTAATTGTCGGGCTTGCCACGAATTTCAATGTGTGACAAAGATGTTTATCGAAAGCTAAACAAAAAAGGTGAACGTGGTGGAAGATGTGCAACCCATGTTAAATGAGGAATACGGAGAGGAAAATTACGTCAACAACTCTCAAGGTGGTTAGTTATAAAAGACAACCCTACCAATGATCAGGCAACAAAACCAATGGAGGTATAACCCTCAAGGGCAAGGCCATCAACAATGGCAAAATGACCAAGGTTGTTCAAATCAAGTTAATTGGTGTAACACAAACGACAACTTTTCAAACAGGAGTTCCAACCCCTATGTTGCACCAAAGGGGCAATATTCTAATTCTTCGCATTGGAAAGAAAGTTCTTCAAGTGAGTACAAGTTGGAAAACATGCTTGAACGGGTATTGTAAAATCAAGAAAGAACCGACACTTCAATGAAGAATATGACCGAGCTTGTGGGGTCTCACACCACATCTATACAAAAGTTAGAAATGCAAATGAGGGATCTATCAAGAGAGCAAAATTTGAAGCCGAAGGGCACACTCCCGAGTGACACAATAGCGAACCCAAAAGGTAGTGGGAGTGGTCCGGCTTCTCATTGTTTGGAAATCACAACTCGTAGAGGGAAACTACTTCAAGGAGAGAATTAACAAGTGGTCGAAGTGGAATATTCTGAGAAAGAATTGGAGGCACAAGTTGAGGTGCCAATTGTTGTTGAAGCTAAAAGACCCCCAAAGGAGGTGAAAATTCAATAAGTGAACCTTGAAGAGGTTAAAGAAAAGGTAAAAGAGACAACAAAAACTATAGCACCAATTCCTAGACCTCCTCTTCCTTTCCCTCAAAGGCTTTCTAGGAAGGTTGATGATAGCAAGCTCGAGAAGTTCTATGACATTTTCAAGCAATTATCGGTGAACATTCCTTTTGTGGAAGCATTTCAAGAGATGCCAGGATTTGCTAAGCATTTGAAGGACTTTATCACTAAAAATAAAACCACCAAGAATGAAGTGGTCAATGTGACTCACCGGGTTAGTTCCATCATTGCAACAACCACTGTCCAAAAGAAAGAGCACCTGGGAGCCTTCACCATTCCATGCACTATTGGGTTGCACGATTTTGCACGAGCTATTTGTGATAACAGGGCTAGCATCAACTTAATGCCTCTTTATATTTACAATTAAGCATGGTTAGGTATGCCTAGGCCTACAAGTATGAGGTCGCAAATGGTCGGCCGTTCAATAAAGAGACCGGTGGGGATTGTCGATGATGTTCTTGTGAAAGTGGGGAAGTTCATCGTCCCTGCCGACTTTGTTATCATCGATTGTGCTATTGATAAAGAAACCCCTATCATCCTGGGGAGACCATTCCTTGCTACCGAAATAGCACTCATGGATTCAGAACAAAATAAGATCAAGTTCTGAGTTAATGAAGAAGAGGTTACTTTTCAAGCGAGTGAGGGTATGAAATTGACACATGCATATGAAAGTATATCAGTCATTAAGGTTGTTAATAAGGTAGAGGATGAAATCGAGGTGAATATGGAAGAAGAATGCCTTGGTGAGGCATTGGCGGCTATTTTGGTAAACTTTGATGGTGAAGACATGGAAGGATACATAGAATCGGTGAATGCATTGGAAGGGCTTGGGTCCTACACTTATGAACCAAAGAAACATTATCTTGACTTAGAGAATAGAGTCATTCCTCCCGCTAAGCCTTTAATTATCGAGCCGACAGAACTTGAGCACAAGCCACTTCCATCGCACTTAAGGTATAAATTTCTTGGCTCTAATAAAACTGTACCTGTAATCATTTCTTCTTTGTTGAATGATGTGCATGTTGAACACTTGTTGATTACCTTGAGGGAGCACAGACAAGCCATTGGGTGGGCAATAGTGGGCATTCGAGGGATTCCCGCTGGAATTTGTGAGCACAAGATACAATTGTAGCAAGAGAAAAAACCTAGCGTAGAGCATCGAAGAAGGTTAAAACCTTCCATGCAAGAGGTGTTGAAGAAAGAAATCATAAAATCGTTGGATGCCGAGGTTGTTTACCCCATTGCCGATAGTCCTTGGGTGAGTCCGATGCAATGTGTGCCAAAGAAAGGAGGCATGACCATGATTCAAAATGACAGAAATGAGCTCATCCCAGCAAGGATGGTGACCAGGTGATGAGTTTGCATGGACTACCAGAAGCTAAATAGTGCTACTTGCAATGAGCATTTCACTATGCCTTTTATTAATCAAATTCTTGATCGGCTAGCGGGAAGGTCATTTTATTGCTTCTTGGATGGTTATTCTGGCTATAACCAAATCAATATCGCCTTATAAGATCAATAGAAGACAACCTTCACATGCCCGTATGGGACTTTTTATTTTAGCCGAATGCCATTTGGGCTATGCAATGCTCCGACTACCTTTCAACGATGAATGATGTCAATCTTCTCTGATATGGTGGAGTATTCTTAGAGGTGTTCATGGATGACTTTTCTGTAGTTGGTGATTCGTTTGAGCATTGCCGTGATAACCTTAGACAAGAGCTCAAAAGATGTGAGGAAGCAAATCTTGTTCTAAATTGGGAAAAATGTCACTTTATGGTGGAAGAAGGTATAGTTCTAGGCCACAAAATTTCCAAGCAAGGTATAGAAGTTGATCAGGCAAAGATCGAGATCATTTCCAAACTTCCTCCTCCCACTTCGGTAAAAAATGTTCGGAGCTTTTTTGGGCATGCCGGTTTTTATAGGCGTTTTATCAAAGACTTCTCAAAAATTGCAAGTCCCATGTGCAAGCTCCTTGAAAAATATGCGAAGTTTGAGTTCAATGAGAAATGCCTTAAAACTTTGAGGAGTTGAAGGCAATGCTTACCACGGCACCTATTATTGTCACACCTGATTGGTCTCTTCCATTTGAACTCATGTGTGATGCTAGTGGTGTAGCCATAGGAGCGGTACTTGGTCAACGACATAACAAGATTATTCATCCCGTTTACCATGGAAGCAAGACACTAAATGGAACACAAATGATTTCCACTGTGAAGGAGCAAGAACTTCTTGCTATTGTCTATGCTTTTGAAAAATTACGGGCCTATTTGATGGGTTCCAAAGTGATAGTCTACACCGATCATGCTTCTATCTGCTACCTTATGTCGAATAAGGATGATAAACTAAGATTTATTAGGTGGGTTCTTTTGTTACAATGGTTTGACTTTTAAGTCAAAGATCAGAAAGGAACAGAGAATCAAGTTGCAAACCACTTATCTAGGCTTGAAGAGGTAGGGAGACCAAAGAATGATCTAGAAATTGATGATTCCTTCCCAGATGAACACATATTGGCATTGTCTAGCACCTTCACTCCTTGTATGCCGACATCGCCAACTTATTGGTTAGTGACCTTATCCTCGACGGATTGGAAGCTTATCAAAAGAAAAGGTTCTTGCAGGAATGCAGGAAATACTATGGGATGGAACACTTTCTGTTCCATATTTACACCAACAACATCATTCGACATTGTGTTCCGGAAGATGAGGTTATTCAAATTCTCAAGGCATGTCATGATTCCCCAGTTGGTGGCCATCATGTTGGAAATCATACTGCGGTAAAAGTTCTTGAATGTGGCTATTATTGGTCATCAATCTAGATGCAAACCAAATGGTCAATTCATGTGATCAATGTCAGAGGCAAGAGTCAATTTCTAGAAGACATGATATGCCCATTAACTTTATGATGGAGGTGGAGATATTTGATGTGTGGGGGATAGATTTTATGGGTCTCTTCATAAACTCTTATGGCATGACAATATCTTGGTGGCAGTAGATTATGTCTCCAAATGGGTCGAGGCAATTTCCTTGCTGAACAATGAGGCAAATAGTGTAACCGATTTCTTGAAGAAGAACATATTTACACGATTTGGAACCCCACAGACCATCCTTAATGATGGTGGTTCTCACTTTTTCAACAAAGCTTTTTCCAGACTGCTCGAAAAATATGGATTTAAGCACAAGGTGGCCACCCCTTATCACCCTCAATCAAGCGGTAAGGTGGAAGTTTCCAACAGGGAGATCAAAAACATCCTAGAAAAAATTGTGAATGCAAATAGAACCGACTGGTCAAGGAAGCTAGATGATGCATTGTCTGCATATCGAACAACATTCAAGACTCCCATTGACACCTCACTATACCAGTTGGTTTTTGGTAAGGCATGTCACTTGCCAGTAGATCTTGAACACAAAGCTATATGGGCATTGAAAAAGCTAAATCTTGACTGGCCGAAGCTGTCAATCTAACAATGACTCAACTCAACAAGATAGAAGAATTCCATGCTCATGCCTATGAGAATGCAACCATGTATAAGGAAAGACTGAAGTTTGTTCCTGACAAGAAGATTTTGAAGTAGGAATTGAAATCCGGTGACTTGGTCTTACTATTCAACTCAAGACTAAAACTCTTTCCAGGAAAACTCAAATCCAAATTGTCTGGTCTGTTCAAATTTGTGAATGTGTCTTCCTATGATGCCATTGAATTGGAATCTGAGGACGAGACTCGAACCTTCATAGTAAATGGCTAAAGGGTCAAGCATTACCTCGAAAATAGTGGGGAAAGGCATCTGGTAGAACAATTCGCACTGAAAGATGGTCCTACACCAACCCCTACCAATGATTAGCGAAAATAAGGGCAACATCGTCGTGATGCAACGTTAAATCAAGAACTTCTTGGGAGGAAACCCATGTTTGGTAACAATTTTTGGTTAGATTTTAATTTCGGAAATTTTAATTATAAGTGTTGAGAAGTTTGACGTGTTTGTTAAAATGCAGGTAAAAATACAATGAAACAGGATGCAAGGGCAGAGGAAAATCAAGGAGAGCAAAACCTGTGTTCTACGGCAACATATGCGGCCACATAATGGATTTGCGGTTCACATAATGGTCGCAGACACAAGCAGGAAAAAATGCAATATGGGCCTTCAAAAATGCGGTGAAAATGTGCTTTATGCAGCCATCATAATGATTATGCGACCGCAGAACCTATCGCAAAGTTGTCTTGCATCACTCGGTCACTTACACATCGTATAGAACATATGCGGTCGCATAATGTGTTATGCGATACACTGCCTCATCGCGAACCTCCCAGGTATTTAGCCCTAACTCTCTCAACCATTTTCGTCATTGTTTGGCACTCACACACACAAAGCACATCGCACAACACAGAAGAAAAGAAAAAAGAACAAGAGAGATAAAAAACATTGAAACAACAACACAAAATAAAAAAGAATTGAAAAGGAAGGACTTGCCTTGCTCGTGCTTCATACCGATATTATCAATCATTTACTATCTGTTATGTACACTTCCACCTTTTCTCTTGATTAATGAAATTGAAGAACGCCATGTGCTCTCATTGCCCTACTCTTTCTCCCCTAACTCCTTGAAATCGGTACTTAGTTATGAGTAATTTTTAAATCGATGTTGGGGAGTTACTGTGGGTAAACCAATGTTTGGGGATTTCAATTAGAGAGTAGGATTTAAAAAAAAAGAAAACAGGGGTTGGAAAGTTGTAGCATTTTGCTTAGATTTCGTTCTATTGAGGGTGCAATGACTGCCTGTAAGAAAATGAACTTCAGACTGGGAGTGAAGACTTGTTTTGGCTAAGACGATGGTCTTTGCGGTCCGCATAACTGGTTCGCAGACCGCAGAGTCATCGCATTTCGCGTCATAGGTAGTGGTCTCATAGCCCATATGCGGTTGGGTTTGTGACCGCAGAAACGTTATGCGGACTTCATAATAGTCGTAGACAGATGCAGAAAAATGCTACATATGAGGAATAAAATGCGACCAATCTACGGTCGCATAAGTTGTTCTGCGGCTACTTCTACGGACCACAAAACTTGTTTTGCTTCTAAGAGTTATAGCATGCGGAAGGTTCTGCGGCTCGTAGTGGTCATAGTTATAACTTTGTTTTTTATTTTTGTTTCTTTATTTTTCTTCTTAACATGTTGTCCATTCCATATCACATACTCTCTCGTTGATTAATTGATAGGAAGGGCACCAAAGTAATCCTTGGTATCGTGACAACTTCCCCTCGAGGAAAGGAACAGACTGCTCCTCTGAGTCAACAAACACATCAATCCAAATGCACACGGCCTAACACAACCAGAATTGCATCTGAGCATTCCTCCCAGTATGAAGAGAAGGAGGAACATACTGATCTTGTGCCACCTGCTGACCTCCATGATGAAGCACACCGAGAAAGTGGTGAAGATCTTAGGTTTGGGGTTTTCGGCTCTTGGAACCTGTACATGGATGGCTTCAAAGAGAAAAATCCTTGAAGAAAAGAAGCTAGGCTTGAATGGTTTAAAAGAACACTATCCCCATGTACTAGAAAACTCAAAAAGAGGGGGTGGAGTCCTTCACTCAGGTCTCAGGAGAGTACAACGAGACACTCGTGAAGGAATTCTATGCTATCTATGCTGCATTCCTCACTCGTGAAGGAATTCTATGCTATCTATGCTGCATCCAGGAATGCAGAACAAAAGACAAATCGTAGGTTCTTGGGCTCTGTCTTAGTCCGAGGAGTTGAAGTCTATGATGAAACATCAATTAATGATGTATATTTCGATGATTGGGAGCCAGGCACAGTCGAATTTGACGAAAATATTAAAAAAGGAATCCAAGCGTGCTTGGGTAGCCTCTGTCACATCCAAGGGAACCCCGTCCTGGATTGCACCGCGCCAAACGATCCACAAGAGGTATCTTACTCAAGAAGGTCAGTACTGGCTAAGTTTTGTCTATTCTCATATAATTTTCTTTAAGGAATGAAAATGATATAAGCATCGAGAAGGCGATCCTCATTGCATGCATCATGACGAGCATCAAGATTGATGTGGGAGATATTATTTCCCTTGAAATTGGGATCCAGGCGAACCAGAAAGAAACTTCTCTTCCTTTTCCATGCCTAATCCATGCCTTGTGTAAAGTTGTGATAGTTTCTCCTTTCCCCAAACATGACCTCATAGCAAAAGTTGTTCAGGATATTGACATCACTGGGATCAATAATGATGCAGATAAAGTGGTCGACAATCCACCAGAGCCTTTAATCACTCCTCCTCCAGCCTCAGCAGCACCTGCTACCATCAGACACTCCTTCCGTACCAACCACCTCCACATCCACTCCCATACCAGCCACTGTTCCACCACATGCCTCATTGCCTTCACTCTCAAATCTTGGTCTATTGGCACAACATGAAAATGCCAAAGTAGACAAATTGACGAAAGAACTTCCATCTCTCATCCGACAAGCATTGGCTCCGATCCAAACCTCAGTGAGTGATCTTCAAAATCAACATCTATCTTATGAGGATCGACTCAAGAAATTTGAAGTGCGCCTTGAGAGGGTTGAGTGAGGCGAAGATGGAGACTTGCCTCAACTTATAAAGGAGGTAGCTGAGCCAAAGTCAGAGCTGCATAAGATGCAGAATTTGGAGTTTGATTTGACCCCCTTTTTTCTAGAGGGAGGGCAGCAGGGCACTGATACCTCCCACATTTTGAGCCTTGACCTTGATTTCAGAAAC
Organism: Nicotiana paniculata; assembly: GCA_005239505.1. Taxonomy (NCBI): domain Eukaryota; kingdom Viridiplantae; phylum Streptophyta; class Magnoliopsida; order Solanales; family Solanaceae; genus Nicotiana; species Nicotiana paniculata. Next base: position 51,475 of record MDKI01051992.1, read on the forward strand.
CTCTTGTCAGCTGGGTTGGCCCAGGGTACTGAGACTTCACAAGCTCCGGGCTCCGTTATGCACATTGATAGTCATTCAGAAGAGAAATCCGAAGGGTCTGTGGAGGAAATTGATGAGGAAGGGTTACTTGAGGAGGAGGATGATCAGCAGGACAATAGAGGAAATCAGATTGTTGTCTCTGCAGATATGCCGAGTGAGAAGGAAGTAGATGTGAAGACACCCATTGCACACTCTCTTGCAAATATGGTTGCCAAAACTACTCCCCCAACCACACAGCAATCGCTGGGTGAGGCTAGAAACTCCCAGGTCCAAGACCCAGCTGCACCGCAGGTGGAGCTTCTTATTCTGGTCTCTATCACCACTACACAGTCAGAGGTTCCACTCATTGCCTCCACAATGTCAGCCTCCGACCCTATGGGCGCCTCGGATGTTCCAGCCCCTCCAAGCGCCTAGTGCGCCCCAGAAAGCCCCTAAAACTTTGGACTTACTTTCTTAATGCATTGGGGACAGTGCATGCTCTTTGGTTGAGGGTGGGGTAGTAAATTGTGTTGTTTGAAACTTGTATATAAACTCTTTACCTTAATAGTGTAGATTTGTATATATCGATGAATTCCCCTTGGTTTTTCTTCGCCGGGTTCTTTTCCAAGGGTGTAACAGTAGAACCATGGTGGTAGCACAAAACGTTTTGACTTATTTGGTGTTTTTGTTCTAGTTTCAAGAATGTGATAAGTTTTATTTGAAGAAATTTCACCCTTAAAATTTTGTAAATAAACGGTTAGTCATTCTTGTGAAATTGAGGCTCGCTCTTTGACTTTATGCTTACTAAAATCTCAACTATCATGTGATGAACCTTTGAGTTGCCTTGTATTCACTTGAGGGCTAATATTATGCTGAGTCGAACAGTTCATGCATTGTGAGTGGGGTGAGAAATTGTGTCGATAATGCATGTGCTTAACTTGTAATGTCTAGAACTTGCTCGGTTGGATTCTCAATGCAAGTCTCAGGTTGATGATTGGATGTTGAAATGATCTTAGGCTCTCTTTGAGATTGCTAACTAATTTTTGACCAAATTGACCTCCCTAATACATCGATTATCCTAGTTACCCTTTTGAGCCTTCAACCTTTTATTTGGATACTACATTACAAACCTTTACCCCTTTGTGAAATAATTCCCTCTTTTGAACCCGTCCTTCCTTGAAACACTGAGAATGAGGCTGAAAGTCTAAGTTGGAGGTGTCGGTGTTTTATTTTGAAATTGGTAAGGTTTCTCATTGTGTGTAGAAGCGAATAACTCAAAGTTGTGTATATGAAGATGTTCACGATCCAAACGATAAACAAAACAAAAACTTATGTAAATAAAAATGTGTGTTAGAGTCTTGTGAAAACTAAAGAAATACGCTGAGGTGGTTCTATGTCGGTAACTAGAGGTCAATAAAGGCTGTATTGTAAAGAGGCAAAGTGTATGTAGAGTTCAAGGAGGGTATAGCCACTAAATTCCCAAATATTCGTCCAACCTGTCCCAAAGCCTACACTACAAACTGTGAAAAGTCCTTTGTGATCTACAACCAATCATTCTTGAGATAGCAATGAGTTAAAATAAGGGCAGGCATATGGACTGATACTTGTAGCATTAATCTTTCTTTCTAAGTGCAAGAGTGCCTGATTGTATCTCCTTTACATAATTGCTGAGTTGGGGATTTTATTTGATGTGAGCACGCATGAATTACAAGATTTAGCATAAGTTGGGTTTCTTGAAGTAGGATACAAGTGCATACCTAGCTGGGGGTAGCACTCTGTCATTTCTCTTGAGGCTCGAAGTTTACAAAATGATTATTCGAATTGCTAAATGATCTTTATCTTCCAAGAAGGGTGAATAAAAGAAGTTACATGCTTGTTAGCTAACAGTCAGCACCATCCATAGTCAATGTTGCTTTGTGATCTATCAGAAATAGATTAGTATATGATATGATGACTTTGTTTTAGTTGCTTGAGGACAAGCAAGAGTCTAAGTTGGGGGTGTTGATGTGCCGTAGAATTGCGGCACTTTTGATATTAATTACATAGGCTGTAGTTCGTCTTTTAAAGCATATTAAGTCAATTCTTATGTAGTTTTGGTGTTTTGCAGCAAACTAAACTTGAAGAACTAAGAACAAGGAAAAAGGACGAAAACCCATAGAAGGACAGAAATGCGGTAGGTTTGGGACCCAAAAGTGATATGCGAGCCGCAAACTAACTGCAGAGTGAAACAGATCAACCCAATATTGAGAATCGATTCTGCGTCCATTTTGGGGTCGCATAACACTTATGAGGACCTCATCATGACCGCAAAAGTGCAAAGAGAGTTTCTACGAGAAAAAGTCTGAGGTATTAAATGCGATCAAGAAACCGTTGTGTGAACCACATAATGGATCTACGACGGAAAATTGGGCAACTGAACATTCAATTATGCAACGGACTTGCACTTATGTGGGCCGCAAAAGTGATATACAACCCGTTCTGCGGTCGTAGATGTGATTTGCATGGGTATTTTTGCCATAATTTGACCCTGACTTTTAGCATATTATAAATAGAATAACTAGGGTTTTTGTCGGGCATCTTGTCTGAAAAAAGAGGCTACATTTAGAGTAATGAATACACCATTGTTTTGGAAGCTTTTGAAGAGAGAATCTTGTATCTTTGTAAGCTTTATGGCTTTATTTATTGCTTTATTCTTGGATTATATTATGAGTAGCTAGTTTTAAATACTAAGGTTGTGGATCCTAAATGGGTATAATGTTAATGGGTGTTTACCATTGAATATATATAATGGTTTGTTGGTATCTATTCATTTCTCATGATTCATTTAATGTTGGTGGTTGCAAACATCGACTAATGCCATTTCACTCTATCTTTACTTGGAAAAGTGGGTTATGGTTTAATAGAATTGAATAGCAAAAACGCAAGTCTTTAAACCTTGTTTAATTTAATCGGTTAGGAATAAGCATGTTCTATTTGGAATAAATTGGTTGTTCTTAATTGTAACTCTTTTATATTCGGAAAAATCATAAAGAGAAAATATTACCTAACTATTGGAAAATATTGGGTAGTTATTTAGAAACCATTTTCATATCAAAGGACCATCCATTAGAAATATATCATATTAAAATCGATAGCATTATATTCCATTGATGGGGACACAAACTTGGTTTCCTTAACCAAATTAATTACGTTCTCTTAACAAAATAGTTTTCTCGATAACTCATAATTACAACACTCTCTTTTAAGCTAATGGAGTAGGATTACAATTTAAGTCAAGTTTCATACTATTCAAGTAACCTTTTCACACCTATTCTCTGTGGGATTCGACCCCAACCTAGTTGGGTTATTATATTTGACATCGACCGCCTTACACCACTTATTTAGGTGTAATTTGAGCGTATCAATCTAACTAGACCCTATTTTGGAGGTAGGGTACAACATGGTAGAGGCTTTGTGGGTCAGCCAGTTCAGTTTGCACTTCAAGCTTTGCATGATGTTTTAAATAGCCATGGTTCTCAGGGTACCCGTGCCAAACAACTTCCACAACAACGTCAGTGGAGGGGTTTTTTTGAGTGTGGAGATACCAGCCACATGGTGAGAGATTGTCCCAGACTCCAGACAGATGTTTCACAACGGGATATTTAGGCTATGGGTCCTGCTCCAGTTGTCAAAATCTATGCAGCGCCAACTTAGGGTGCATGTCAGACTGGTAGAGGGTGCCCAAGAGGGGGAGGACCGCCAGTTGATGTGCTTTCTATGGTAGAACTGAGTCCGCTGCACCAGATGATGTTGTACATGTATAGTTTTATTTGTTGTTAAGAATCGTCATTTCTATTTTGTTTCGGTTCTGATTATAGGGGTGAGTCCTCTTATGTTGCTTCACATATGGATGGGTTTCATGATTTTATACTCTACTTATGTGTTTACCCCGGTTGGGAGGATCTATAGTGGTAGCCCGTGTTTATCAGTTTGTTTTATTCATTATTGAGAGCTATGAGTCTGGGGGTGACTTTTTGTTATCCATTACGGTAGGTTTTGAGGTGATTTCGGGGTGATTGATTACGACTTGTGATTTAGACGCTCTACCAATTTCAAAGTTCAGTATGTTTTGTGATTTTGTTGGCTGATTTGAATTAGTGGAAGGTTTCGGTAGGTATGATGTGTATACTACTTGTGATTCGGAGCTGAGTATGGGATCCTTACATCTTCATGTGATTTGATATGCTTGCACCGGGCTACGGGCCGCAATGGAGTTATATAATGATAAGATCCTTGTGATGTGTTCATATACCTTGATTTTACCTTGTGAAATTGATTCGTAGTATGGTACTGATAGGGAGTGGTTCCTGTCGCGCTTGTTTGATAGTTTTTTCATGTGTTTCCTTGTATAGTCAGTCATATTTGTGCTTATTGTGTTTTAGCTTGCGAGGTGTGTGCCTAAGTGGTATTGGATTTTACTTGTCGTTTTAAGTGAATAGCATGGCATCTTCATGTTTCTTGCATCGTTGTCGGTGTTGTGGAGATTTGGGACAGGGTTCTAGATGATATGAGGTTACTTGCCGGTACTGGGTTTGATTATGGACAACTATGGTGATCAGAGATGTTGTTATGGACATATGTGTGATGTGTTACGTCGTGTGGTTGTGCCCGGTGGGTGTAGGCATGATTTGTTGCAATTGGTTGAGGTTGATACCATGTGTCAGTATGGGAATCGGGTCTTTTGGAAATGATCAGAAGGTGAGAAATTTGGTTCTAAGGTTATCAGTCTGAGTGAAAGGAACAATTTTCAGTTGGGATGGTGTCGTCGGGCCTATGTGTATTGGTGAGACGTGGGATCACTCGTGAGTATGTATGGTAAGTTCACTCAGTGATTTGATGACTTCAGAATGGTTCTTGACACGTTCGAGGACAAACATTTACTTAAGAGTGGTAGAATATAACGACCTAACCAGTTGTTTTAAGAATTAGTGTCCCTTTCGGTGGCTTAAGGTCTCGAGCAGCTTCATATTATGTGTTATGACTTGCGTGTGTGGTCAAGTTTGGTTTTCGGATAATTCGGGATATATTTGGAAGAAGGATTCTTGTTTTAGAAGCTTAAGCAGTAAGAGCTGACTGGAGTTTGACTTTTGTGTAGACGACTTCGAAATGGCATGTTGATGATTCCAATAGATTTGTATGATGATTATGGACTTAGGCATGCGTCCGGATTTGAAATTGGAGGTCCATGTGATAATTTTAAGCATTTTGACAAAAATTAGAAAGTTGAAGTTTTGGAAGGTTGAGAGGTTTGACCGAGAGATGACTTTGTTGATATCTGGCCCAGATTTGCGATTCAAAGAGTTAGATTAGCTCTATTATGTCATTTGGGACTTGCATGCAAATTTTGGCGTCATTCTCGGTTGATTTGACATGTTTCGACGCGAGTTTTGGAAGTTGGAAGACTTAAAAATTCATAAGTTTGATTCGTGGTGTGATTCATAGTTTTGACATTTTTTGATGTGATTTGAGGCCTCGAGTAGGCCCGTGTTATGTTATAGGACTTTTTGTATATTCGGACGGGGTCTAGAGAGCCTCAGGTGTGTTTCAGATGGGCTACAGGTAATTTCTTCAGGCTTTTGAGTTGTTGGTTTCTAGTGTTGCTATTGCTCTTTACGATCACGAAGATGAAGATGCGATCGCGTAAGGTTTCTTGGAGCTCAGGGATTTTTTTCATTGCGAATGCAATCATGGCATGCGTTCGTGAAGCTTATGCAGTCAGATGTCCGTGTTCGGAGGTGTCTCTCCGCGTTCTCGTAGTGGAGCTGGACACTGGTGGTCATTTATTCATCGCGTTCGCGAGTCTCTTGTGCCTTCATGTAGATTGTTTTCCTTATTCATTGTGTTCGCGATTTGTTTTCCGCAAACACGAATTATTATTTGTGCTGGGAAACTTAGTTCTTCGCGATCGCGAGGACTATTCCGTGATCGCGTAAGAGGAATCACTGGGGCAGATTATGAGAACTCTATTTTGAGGGTTTGGCCATTTTTATCATATTTTGGGTTGTAGACCTCGGATTTGAGCGATTTTTCGTGGATTTTTCAAGAAAATCTTTGGGGTAAGTGTTCTTCACCCGAAATTGATTATACTTCATGATTTCATCTTTACTTTTATCATTAAATTAGTGTTTTGAGTTGAGGGAAATGGAAATTTTTGGAGAAATCTACCAAAATGTAAAATGATGATTTGAAGGATGAATTGATGCTGGAAATTGATATTTGGTATGGTTAAAATCATATCATAATAGGTGTTCGCGTTTTGTTACTTTTATCGCATTCCGAGGTGCGGGCCCGGGGGTTGACTTTTGAGTTGGCTTTTTATTTTTAATTAAAGATCGAAGCTTTATTATCTGGAATTGTTTCCTATGAGTTTTATTTATGATTTAAAATTATTTTTCTAGAGTTGAGCCATCCGGAAGTTGTTTCACTCGAGAAGGTCATTTTAGAGTATCGATCTAGCTTCTTTGAGGTAAGTATCTTGCCTAACTTTGTGTGGGGAAAATACCCCTAAGATTTGAGTCATTTGTGCTAATTGTGTCATGTGAATGTCGTGTATGCAAAGTGACAAGTACGTACTCGGTCTTAATTGTGACACTTTGACTGTTTTGATTCATGTTGCCAATTAAACTCTTATGTCCCTTAATGGATGTTTTTCCTTCTTTATTTACCTTGTTGTCTTTCCCGTAATTTGCTTAACCTTAATTTAAGTTATTATTATTTCTTCGGCAATTGATTAACTTTAACCGAAGTTATTATGATCTTTTCCGTAATTGCTTATCCTTAATTGAAGTGTTGTTATCACTTTCATTGTTGATGTATTCTTTTTGGGGTCATTGATTCATTCTCTCTCTCTCTTATCGTCGAAATGTATTTTTCTGGAATCGATTCTACACATTATCTTTTCTTTTTTTGAGCTATTCTTGTTGACACTATTATTCCCGTTGTGTTTTTCTTTATGAGCTCGTCCTTCTGTTTCTTTCTGTTCCAAAGTTCCTAAGTTGATTTTCTTGCCGTATTCTCGTGTTATTGTTGTTGTACTCAGTGTTGTTGAGCTGAGGGCTATGCGGGGTTGTGGTATTACAACTGTTTTGAGGAAATGTTTTGGCATATGGGCACATGTTGTGAAAGTCATTTTATTGTGTTGTTATGTTTTGGCATACATGGTATTGTCACGAGGATTGTCGGGGTGTTCGCACTTGAGTTGTCCGTGCTATTATTACTATCGATATTTGCACATGCGGCGTGACAAGGTGGGCTATATATGTGGATTTGCGCATGTGACAAGACAAGATGGGAATATTATTGTGCGCGTGCGGCGAGATAAGGCAGGCATTTACTTTATTATTGCGCACATGGCGAGACAAAATGGGTTATAGCGGGGAATGATTTGTGATGACTCGTGATGGCCTGGGAGCCTTGTTGTTGTTGATATTGTGTAGTGGCGTGCCTACCTTGTACAACTTGTGGTGATCGTTTCTTATGTGCCATTCATTATCTCTACTCTCACTTGTTGACTTGAATTATGATAGAACACTTGCACAAGCATACACGTAATTAATCACCCATATCGGTTTAAGAAGATGAATCCTGATGTTATTGACCATTTACATGTACTCGTATTTTCTTGCCTTCTGTGTGAGAGTTATCTTGTTGGCACGTGAGTTGTCCGTGCAGTATGAGTCATTGTTATTGTTGGCACGTGAGTGATCCGTGTGTATATTAGATATTGTCACATCTCTTGGCACGTGAGTCATCCATGCGGTTATGAATTATAATATGGGTACAAGATGTCGATTGATTAGGGTTAGGGTTCATGAATCGGGGACCCATGATTTGTGACTATGAGGTTTGGTACATCATGGAAATTCTTGAATAAATTTGGTACAAAAGCGGTTGCTCTTATTGAGTTGTTACTTGTTTTTCTTTATTTGGTTTCATCGGAGTTAGACTGTGTTCAGCTTACTCTACAGTATTATTGTCCGTTTGCCCATGTTTTGCCTTATATTAATATTGTTCCCCATTAGTTCATCTTCATACTTGTTCAGGTATTTTAGTTTAGTAGGTGTCTTGACTGTCCCTCATCACCACTTCACCGAGATTAGTATTGATACTTACTGGGTATAGTTGTGGTATACTCATGCTGCACTTCTGCACATTCTTGTGCAGATCCAGGTGCCTCTGTCGTTGTTGATTATTAGCTAGCTGGTCGAGCGTTGTTGTGGAGCTCAAGGTAAACCTGCAGTCACGATTCCCAGGCCTCGGAGTCACCTTCTGAAATTTTATCTTGTATTGTTTATTTATTTTCTGGAACAGTTGTATTTAAGGATTTTCTGGCAAACTCAGTAAATGTTATGACTTGTATTATCGGTTTTGGAATTTTAAGCTTTGTATAGAAAAATTTATTTCATGTTTAATAGTTCTTGGTTGAGTTTGCCATTAATTCAGTAAGTGATAGGTTTACCTAGTCCCTAAGACTAGGTGCCATCACGACTTTTACAGAGGAAAATTAGGATTGTGACAGTTTGTGGCTTCCAATGAACACAAATGTCCTTAAGGATGTCTCTAGTGGGACCTCAACACATTCTAGCGTATCTTCGTAAGATTTCAGTATCACTCTGTTGGTACATTAACTTAGCTTTGTTTGCTGCAAAATTCGGCTGCTGCTTATTCGAAGAGATGAAGAAACCATTTATGAACCTGGGTCCCCCTTATAAAGCTTTAAGCATATTTTTTTTCTTTCTGGAATTTTAGGGTGAAGTATCAGAACCCAGGTCAATTAGAGAGAAATCCTCCGAGTGTTTCCAAAGACTTTGTAATTTAGACTTCTGATATATATGTGTGAAGCGTTCCCCAAATAGTCTGATGATAATTGAGTGTCTCCGTGAATAATAAATTTTCCTAATATCTTCCACGCTAAGAGTTATTTCATCTCAATCTGAATTCTCAGCGCATGCTTGGTCCAAATCCATAGTCTCCTCAATGAGTTCATCTACAGGAGAATCTATCCCCATTGTGGTGGCTTCAATATTCATTAATTTCTGGAGGAAGGATGGTTTCACTTTCTCACCTATAGTTGATTGTACTAGTTAGGATCCGATGGTCTTGGTTGGATATTTGATTGCATGTCCGCCCGACTCTTTGGATTTGAGGACATTGATGGCAAAGTTAATTAGGTATACTGTAACCAAAGTAAAGACTAGTGATGCTCTTTCTATCTCTGTTGAGGGGTCTATTGTCATGTTAATGTCTATGTCAGTAATTCTTTTTCTCCTCCGAAACAATCTTGTTAGATAACTAATTAATTGATTAACTTGATTTGTGTGTTTGTGAGGTCATGTGATACGAGTTGGATTTGTAACTCACATCTTCTTGCAGATGAATTTTGTTACCGGGGAAATATTTGTTGTGGTTTTTCTATTTTCCCTTGTTAGTAATTGATAAAAGGAACTTCTTATGATTTTGTAAGGAGATTATAGTGTAAAATTTTAGAAGGCAACAATCCCAAAATAGTGCATTTAGGGGTGAAAATTTCAAATTACTAAGCGAGAATGCATATTTTCCTCTTCGACTTGTTCGGTTTTGCCTACAACACACTTACACTTTGCGGGGCTCCTTTTTACCGCATAAACTTATTCAAAGTCAAATAGTACCACTACACAAGACCATGACCACATTTTAGTTAGGCAATGCACACACACGCTACTCATGTTTTCCAAGTTGTTTTCTCCTAAAATTATTTACCTTTAAAATGGATAACAATTAAATTTGTACACGACTTTAATAATATGTAGATTGATACAACACAAACGATCAAGAATGTTAGATAAACGAGTTAAAGATACAATGAATAATCAAACCAATTGTGATATTACGACATGGCTCGTATTTAGGCTGAACTGTGGTTTTGCCCTCGATCGGACCCTTGGTTCGAAGCATATTGTCTATGAAGAACAACAACTAAAATAAGGACTTTGCAACAGTTAGAAAGCAGAAAAACCAATTTGTATTACCTTGGTTTGCGTATTACAATGTGTTTTATCAAAGAAAAAACTTTCCTTTTATATAGTAGGAGAGTTTCACCCCAAGTACAAGTCTAAAAAAATATAAAAATCCTCCTCTCTCGTTAATTACTGATCTCTAACAGCCATCAAGCGAGATCCATGCCATGATATCTGGTTGGTTCTGGATATCATGGCCCTCTATATGTCGCATACAACCGTTCGTTGTGCTTTCGAAAGTCTCAGAACTCGTACCAAGTCCGGGGTGCATCATTTTATCAGGTCCGATGACGAGAACTCCGTTCGAGCCTTGATACAAAGAGTTTCCATCTTCGATTTTGATCTCATATATTCATACTCTTACTTGGTTTGATCCACCGGTACATCGGGGTGTGCTTTAACCCGATTTCACACGTATACAGATAGTCTCATCATTTTCTAGAGAGTAGATTTTGCCGAAATGATGGGAAAAAATAGATGAATCATGTTACAACCGAGGTGAAAGATAAGATGAAATGTCCCATCATTCACGTCGTTCTGACTTCGAACACGTGTCGTCAGCGGCTGGTGGTCTTCGAATGTGAAACGTCGTGTATTGATTGCATTTTTCCCTTTAAAAACTTCGACCTTTTATACTTCATTCACTTTTCGATCCTAGATTTTACCTTCCAATTTTCTAACAGCTTTCATATTTTTCAAATCTTCATATCTTTATCTTTGATCTTCATATTTGTTCTTAGATTTCTAACCCAGATCTTCATACCTTCATCCCACCTTCGAACCTTCATACTCTTTTCTTCGAACCTTCATACTTTTCCTTCGAATCTTCATACTTCCCTTCAAATCTTCATATTTTCCCAGATCGCATTGGCTTAAACTTCCAAGTTAGTTCCTCAGCAGGTTGCCCCTTCATCTTCTCACCACGCTGCAAATGCTGAGTTGGTTGCTCCCTAAGTGGCCAAAACCCCTCATGAAAAGATTTATAGCCGGGGGCGCTCAATCAGGGATGACTTCAAGGTCGAGAAGGCCTTTAGTCAACAAGATCGGGGTGAGGGAGCAGCGAGATACATGTGCTTTGTCACCGAAGAAACCTTGTACGTAGTCCGGACGGACTGTAAGTGGGAGGGAAAAAACGTGGTAGTCCTCGGGCCCAATAACGATATAAGTACTCACATGAAGGGGTAACTGAGTGTATATACTTATCCCTGCATGCTTGTCCCTGTGGATCCCGTAGTTCTTGCTTTCTGCAAGAGATACGAGGTGTGCCTTTGGAAAATCCACCCATCGTCCTGGAGGATATTGATCCTCCCGCGCCACTTCAAAAACAACACGGGGTCTTATGGTTCAACCTCAACCACCTATTCCGTTTGAACAGTCCCCGAATCTTGCGAGGGGGCGTGATCAAGATCGTCCGCCGAGCAAGCAAGGCTCCTTTTTTGAGCATTGACGAGTACCGAGATCATGGTTGGCAGGGGAGTTTGTTCGGGTGAATGCCCGAGCTCCAGATGCGATCCCCTGATTAAAGTAGTCTATCGAGGGAAACTATCAGCAGATGCCCTACTCCGAGTGCACATGGCACAAGCTTTCGAAGGGCAGACGGGAGGCCCTTTCTCATGGTGAGTTCTTTCCTGAAATTGTTACCATCACACTTTTAACTTACATAGTGGTAACTTTTTCCCTTTTTCTTGCAGATCTGCCTAAGACCAGTGAACCTAGGCCGCTTGATAAGGACAAGGATCCGTCTTTTCCTGCTGAGCCCTCCATCTCGGTATAGGTTGGGGCTACTGCGAAGGAGGTGGAGAAGAAAAAGAGAAAGTCCTCTGGTTCTCCAAACCCCGAGGGGAAGAGGAAGAGAAGGGCGGCCACCCGGGCCTGGAAGCCCAAGAATAATACCAAGTCCAGGGCACCGAACCATGGCTACCATTACCGGCTCAGGATAAGCCCGAATAAGATGAAATCTTCGTCACTCATGGATTGACCCCCACTGAGGAGTAGAAGACGATCGAGAAAGGCGGTCGCGAGGTCGATCCACTTCAGGCTCGGGAGCCTGAGGGGAGATGGAGGTTTTTCCCTCCCAGGAAGTCTCTCTCATTCCGAAGGAGGCGAACCGATGTCATGGACATCATAGAGACGCCTTCCTATACCAATTCCATGCTATAAGAGGCCCAAGCGGACAAAGAGAAGTCAAGTGGGGGAGTGCAGGGTTAAGATGATCTCCTCAACACCTTTTTTGACAGCATGGACATGTCTTGGAGGATTTTTCCGAACTGAGTCACCTGGAGATCTAGAAGAAAGACTTGCCCTCTGGAAATGGCGGGCCGAGTTCGAGCCTAAAACTAGTGAAGCAATTTCCCGCACCGAACGTGGATCCCAAACGCAAGAGAATGGTTCTTCTTACAGTCCCAGAGGATGATCGAGTATATCTGCTCCAGTGGGTGTAGCCAACTACCTCCGTTTCCTGGTGACTGAGGAGGACCAAGCAAAAATGAACAAGGTGGGCACATCAAGTTTTTTGAATGAGGTGCAGCAGGCACTAAACCGATTAAGATTCCATCACTTTTATGTCCCCTTATGAATTCCACTTAAGTCTAGTGTCACGCCCCAAAACCGAGGGACGAGACCGGCACCTAACCGAATGATCCCGGTCAAGCGGACCTGGACTGTCTTTCCTACCCAACGCATTACCCCGTGATTATAATATACAAATTTATAAATGAAATATCAAATGAAGTCAAAGTATGAATTTAAACCATAAGTCCATTTTCCTCTTTTAAAGCTTCAACATTTGATAAATCCCAAAATATACAAACTAAGCACAACATTTCCGACACGGAACCACGATTACGAATAATTACAACTACTACCCAAAATACATACAACCCACACAGTGTCTACGGAGCCTCTAAGAGTACTAGGAGTTTACATAGACTTGCCTGTAACAAGGCCCCGGCTATACCTTTTACAACATAAGAAAAAGAGAATGATATGGTCCACACACGGAACCGAGAGGAAATAGGACTCACCAGAACTACTGAAGAGATGAAGAGGAGGAACCACTAACGGCGGACCAAGCTACCTGCTACAGAACCACCTACATCCATTTAAGAGATGTAGCGCCCCCGAAAAAAGGGATGTTAGTACCATTGAATAGTACTAGCATGTATAGACAAACTTTACTCTATTTAAAATCAAGCAATACTATCACGACCCAACTGGAGGATCATGACTAGTACTCGGGCCATACTTGCCGAGCACCAACGTACATTGTATCTAATATTTTTATGATATTTAAGGGTCGACGAGATCAATATAAGTGGTAGATATTGATTATGAACACCAAACAATGATAGATAATGGAATGAACATGGATAACATCGGATAACAAGACTGTCAAGAAACTACATATAGGTTAGGAGCTACCACGCTTACATGAAAGACTATACAACAAAAATCATCCGACAAGGCATACCAAACTATACATAAGCCGACACCTGTCTATGAGCCTCTAAGGAGCATAAGTAATGCAACATAGTTGGAACAGGGCCCCGACATACACATAATATCTATAACCAAAAATGCATACCAAGACCACGACAAGTCCGGAGAAAGGATCTCGCCTATAACCGCTGAACTGGAAAGCCTATTGTGGTGGGGGAACTACGTCTACCTGTCTATCAGGACCTGCAGCACGACATGCAGCGTCCACAAATAAAAAGGACGTCAGTAAGAATAATGTACTGAGTATGTCAGGCAGGTCAATATAAATATGAACAATAATGTAAAGAGAGGCAGAGAAGATACAACCTGTAACATCTGAGTGATTGTAAGAGACAGTAACATGAAATGCATGATACATATATACACATAATCTTTTAAAAACATCCGCCTCTGTGGGCATCATCATTATGGTATCAACATCCGCATCTGTGGGCATTATCATCATCATATCATACCTGGCCTCAAAGAGGACTCGGTAAACCCAACTGATCAGTGGTTGCACAATAGGTGCCATACCCGGCCGACTAAAGTGCGGCTCGGTAGAGTAAAATAGATACATATATATAATACATGTAAGACTCATTAGAATCATGTTCTGAACATTTCAGAGTGACGTAGGGTCGATATTCTCCATACACTTTATTAGGATTAACTCTTCATCAAGAATATTATAAGAATCAGGAAGTACCAACAACATTGATAACATAATAATAAGAGGAGGAACCTCAACATCAATTGTTCCATAAGAAGGGAAACAATGCAAGTACTGCTAGCTTCTAAGAGTAGAGTATCTTTGGAAGCTCGTTCATTGCATTATGTACAACCGGATTCTTGCAAAAGAAGGAAAAGGATAGACTCACATACCTTGTATATACTGCCCCAATCTCAAGCTATGAAATTGTCACGACTCCTTAGTCTACAATAAGAGAAACGACACTATCGTTATCATTTAAGCGTCCTAACTATTGTGTATCGACCATAACCTATTTTATGATGAAACGGACAGTACCTCCCTTATATATATGACTTCACACAGGTCAAAACAATCACCAAACAGCCCAAAAAACATCAATAATAATCAAATTGAATCTCCCAAAACAGTCCACACACAACCTAATAACTTCACACATAAGACGACCACAGTAGTCGTGTCAAACGACCAGGAAATGTTACGACGGACGACCAGCCCACAACCCTACATATATATGGTGTTTCTCCATACCCTTATACCTCCAAAACTTCACAATACAGTAGTAAAACACACATCCCAACAGCAAAACAAAACAGTCCGCAAAATAGTCCGCTACAAGTGAATAACTCGAACACACGGCTTTCGAACACCGTCCCGTGAGTTCTTACAAGTATAAAACGAATTATTATGAATTTACAGCACAAAAAAATGTATGAAATAGAGAAGTAAACTCAACTTACTTGCTGGATAACTCAGCCCTTATCTTGGTTCTTCAAACTCTAGGGTTTACCCCTAATTTGAACTTGAAAGAGAGGGAAAATCAATTAGGGTTTGTGGATAACTTTTGGGAGGAAGTTTGCAGGGGTTTAGGTCTGGTTATTCTTGAAATATAATGAGGGATATATTTCAGGAGATAATCCTTTTAATGGGCTCTTTGGATGACCCGAAATTGCCTCTTTTTGGGCTATCATTTAACCAAGTAGGTGACCCACCTACTTGTCACCTAGCAGCTTGTGCAGTCTCGCGAAAACTTCTATATATTTCTATGTCGTATTGATAAAAGGTTTAATACGTTGGAAACTATACTCATAGATCTTCAATTTTGTTGGTATATCATTCTGTAATTCCAAGTAGATTGAGAGAAAAGCTTAATAACATTTGACCTAAAGTATAAGTAAAACTATGAACCTAAGTTGTGACAACTCTTGTCGACTTTTGTTTCATAACTCGTTTGACTTCAAAACTACGATACGGATATTATATGATTTAAATACCTTAAAACATGACTTCTTGAGAATATCAAGCACCCGTAGGTTTACCTAAAAATACGAGTTACAACATCCTTGATTCGTTTAACTTCTAATACGTGTTAATCGCTCTTATACACTCTTGTATCATTTAAGATCAATAGGATTAAATTATTATCATCTCAAAGATAATCTCTTCTCATGTTTACGTCGATTAACTTATGGCATGACTCAACGTACATGAATATGGGTTGTAACACCCTCCCCCCTTAGGAGCATTCGTCCTCGAATGTAAGTGTTTAGGGGGAGCCTAACTCATCGTGGATTCCAACGGAAATTTCCGGCCCATTTTCCCCCTATAAAATGGATACTAGACAAACTTACAAGTAGTTAAACCCAACATATTGCCATTCAAGGCTACGCAAAGCATTATGGATATGTACACTATCTGCATATCACCATTATGTATTAAGGAAGAGTACTCTCAAGCTATTGCTTACCTCATAGAGCTGTTTCACCTTCTAATGCGTCCAGCGTCCCCTCGGCATCCTTGTTATCTTGAATCTGGAACAAGTAAGGGTATTTAGACATCATCTTCTCTTCTACTTCCCAAGTAATTTCTTCCCTATTCTTGTTCCTCCACAATACTTTGACGGAAGCTACATCCTTTGTTCTTAGCTTGCGGACTTGTCGATCTAATATAGGTACTGGCACTTCTTCATATGTTAGATCCTCTGTAACTTGTACATCTTTGATTGAGATGACTCGAAAAGGGTCTCCAATACATTTCTTTAACATAGATACATGGAATACCGGGTGGACAAATTCCAATTTGGATGGCAATTCTAACTCATAAGCAACCAGTCCAATTAGTCGGGTAATTTTGTACGGACCGATATACCGTGGACTTAGCTTACGCTTCTTCCCAAAATGCATAACACCCTTCATCGGCGAGATCCTCAGGAAAACCTAATCACCAACCTTAAACTCCAAATCACGACATCGGACATCAGAATAAGACTTTTTCCTGCTTTGAGCCGTCCTTAGACGCTCTTGTGTCAGTTTTACCTTCTCAATGGCTTGGTGAATCAAATCTGGCCCATATAGTTCTGTTTCACCGACTTCGAACCATCCAAGTGGTGATCTATAGTGCCTCATACGGGGCCCTTTTAATACTAGAATGATAGCTATTATTGTAGGAAAATTCTATAAGTGGAAGATGGTCATCGCAATTCCCCTTGAAATCCAGAACACATGCTCTTAGCATATCTTCAAGTGTTTGAATGGTACGTTCAGCTTGTCCGTCAGTCTGTGGATGGAATGCAGTGCTGAGATTCACTTGTGTGCCTAAACCCTTCTGAAAAGACCGCCAAAAGTTAGCCGCAAATTGCGCTCCTCGGTCTGATATAATAGATATAGGTACACTATGAAGCCTAACAATCTCCTTGATATAAAACTTTGCATAATCTTCAGTTGTGTACGTTGTCTTAACTGGCAGAAAATGGGCACATTTTGTAAGTAGATCAACTATCACCCATATGGAGTCAAACTTATGATAAGAGCGAGGAAATCCAATAATGAAGTCCATATTAATCACCTCCCATTTCCAGGTCGAAATCTCTACATTCTGAAGCAATCCACTGGGTTTCTGATGTTCGATTTTTACTTATTGACAATTAGGACACTGGGCTACAAATTCTGCAATAGAATTCTTCATGTTACCCCACCAATACTTCTTCTTAACATCATGATACATCTTTGTCGAGATGGGATGGATGGAATATCGGGATTGATGAATCTCAATCATAATCTCCTCTCTTAACACTGCCACATCAGGCACATATAACCGGCCCTGGTATCTCAGTGCCCCATCTTCTCCGATCTCAAAAGCTGTAATTTTACACTGTTGAATGCTCTCTCTCAATCGTACTAAGGTAGGATCTTCATATTGTCGTGCTTTTACCTCAGCTACCAAAGATGATTTTGATGTATTCTGTACAGTAACCCCTCCTTCATTAGAGTCTAACAATCTAATTCTCATATTCGCTAGCTGATGAAGCTCATTAGTCAGCCCCTGTCTACTTGCCTCAATGTGTACTAGGCTCCCCATTGACTTACGACTGAGAGCGTCTGCCACAACATTAGCTTTACCGGGATGGTACAATATTTCAACATAATAATATTTCAGTAATTCAAGCCACCTACGCTGCATACGCTGCCTCAAATTCAACTCCTTCTGCTTGCAGATGTATTGTAAGATCTTGTGATCTGTGTAGATGTGAACATGGACGTCGTATAATTAGTGCCGCCATATCTTCAAAGTATATATTACTGCAGCCAATTCCAAATCATGGGTCGGGCAATTCTTTTCATGCTTCTTTAATTGTCTTGATGCATAAGCAATCACCTTCCCATGTTGCATCAATACGCACCCCAAACCTATACCCGAGGCATCACAATATACCACATAACCTTCTGTTCCTTTTGGGAGAGTGAGCACTGGAACTTAGTAGCTTTCTGTGTGAACCTAGTCAATGGTAATGATATAGAGGAAAACCCTTCTACAAATCGCCTATAATATCCTGATAGCCCCAGGAAGCTGCAGACTTCTGATGATGTTGTAGCTCTTGGCCAATTCTTTACTGCATCGATCTTTTGAGTGTCGACACTAATACCCTCGTCAGATATCACATGGCCAAGGAATGCTACTGAGTTCAGCCAAAATTCACATTTGGAGAGCTTATCATATAACTTACGATCCTGAAGCGTCTGTAATACTATCGGCAAGTGGCCCTCATGTTCGGCCTCCGAACGAGAATACACCAAAATGTCATGAATGAATACGATCACGAACACATCCAGATATGGCCTGAATACAGTATTCATGAGATCCATAAAAGTGCTGGGGCATTTGTTAGCCCAAACGACATCACCAAGAACTCAAAGTGCCCATATCTTGTCCGGAAGGCCGTCTTTGGATATCCTTCTCCTTAACCCTCACCTGATGATACCTTGAATGTAAGTCAATCTTGGAAAAATACTTGGCACCCTGGAATTGGTCAAACAGGTCGTCAATCCTTGGAAGTGGATACTTGTTCTTTATAGTAAACCTATTCAACTGTCGATAGTCGATACACATCCGTAACGACCTATCTTTCTTCCGCACGAACAGGACTGACGCACCCCAAGGTGAGGTGCTAGGCCTAATGAAGCCCTTATCCAACAAGTCAATCAATTGCGCCTTCAACTCGCGCAACTCTGCCGGGGCCATCCTATATGGAGGAATAGATATGGGTTGAGTGTCAGGCAATACATCAATGCTAAACTCAATCTCCCTTTCAGGTGCAAGGCATGGAAGTTCATCTCGGAAATCATCTGAAAATTCATTGACTACAGGGATTGATTTTAGAGTAGGCGGCTTTGTCTCCGCATTCCTAACGCGAACGAGATGATAAATGTACACTTTTGAGATTATATTCCTTGCCTTAATATAGGAAATAAACCTACCTTTCGTGTAGCAATGTTCCATTTCCATTCGATGACGGGTTCATGAGGAAATTGAAACCTAACCATCTTCGTACGACAATTAACATTTGCATAGCATAAGGCCAACCAGTCCATTCCCATTATCACGTCAAAATCAACCATTTCTATTTCAAATAAATTCGCCGAGGTTTGACGACTACAAATCATCACTGTGCAACCTTTATATACCCTTCTAGCAATCACAGAATCTCCTATCGGAGTAGATACCGCTAGTGGTTTACTTATCAATTCAGGTTCAACGCCAAACTTATTAGCCACAAAAAGTGTAAGATATAATAATGTAGATCTCGGATCAATCAACGCATATACATCGTAAGAAAACACAGACAATATACCTGTAACAACATCCTGAGACGACTCAAGATCTTGTCGACCTACTAGAGCATAGGTTCAATTTTAAGCACCACTCGAACTCGGCACTGCACCTCTACCTCTACCACGACCTGTCGACTGCTGAGAACCCTGTGCTAGAGGTCGAACTGATGAGGAAGAACCAGACACAGATCCAATTGGCTGAGCCATACGACCACCTTCTCTATTAGGACAATCTCGCTTCATATGGCCAGGCTGTCCGCAAGAGTAACACGCATCAAAACCTCGACGACAGAGTCCAAAGTGGGCCTTGCCACACTGATCACAACAGGGTGTTAGGAGTCTCGTCTGACTAGTATCCCTATGATATTGCGAGCCTGATGCCCGCAAACCCTGACCTGGACCAGAATAGGTAAATCGATCATACCGAGGCCTCTGAAACCGTGGAGGAGCACTAGCTACAGGTGGCGCCGAACTCCTCAGAAAATGGGGCCTAACACTACCTCTAAAGTCACGAGAATACCCTACAAAACCTCGCCCTCTTATCCTGACGCCTATCCTGCTCCCTATCTGCCTTTTGCTGGCGCTTACGATCCTCTAGGTTCTGAGCATAAGCCTGAATACGGGAAATATCCATGCCCTCCACCAAGGAGGCTGTCGTGCACTCATTTATCAGATGTCGTCCCAACCCGTTCATGAACGTATGCACCCTATCACTCATCTCGGCCACCATATGAGGAGCATACCTTGCTAAAGAATCAAACTGCATGCCATACTCTCGCACACTCATTTTACCTTGTCTAAGGTTCAAGAACTTATCAGCTCTAGCTCATCGTATCTCAACGGGCAAATAGTGACGAAGAAAGGCCTAAGAAAATTCCTTCCACACAGCTGGAGGAGCATTCAGACCCCTCGATCTCTCCCAACTATCATACCAAAAAACTGCTAAATCCCGTAACAAATATGAAGCCAACTCTACTGCCTCTGTATCTGTAGCATGTATAACCCGTAGTACGATGAACCTGGTCAATAAAAGTCTGTGGGTCCTCCTTGGGGTCTGATCCACTAAACACTGGAGGGTCTAGATTAATAAAATCACAAACTCTCGTACTATCCTGTTTATCACTCAACACCGGTATTCTGCCTCTGAGCCTTAGCAGCTACCAAGCTAGTCAACAACTGCACCGCACTCTGCATATCCTGCTCTGTAGGGCCAAATGGAGGAACTGGTGGTGCTGGGTTCCTCCTAATATCCTCTGGATAAGACGGAGTAGATGAGGTATGAGTCTGCATCTCACTCTGAGCCTCGCTTTGGCCTACTCTAGCTTGAGGCACCTGAGTAGTACCCTCTCCCGCAGCTATATCAAGTCTTATACTAATCGATTTCTTCCTAGTCGAAGGCATCGCTGAAAGAAAATAAGGTTAATATTAGATACAACACTAAGGACTCAACTCTACGCACGATCTAGATTTAGGAAGAAGGTAACAACCCTAGATGTCACGTAGTCTCCTGATTATAAATGTGGCGTGCTACACATCAATAATCAAGACTCTACTAGACACGACTCATAGACAACCCCTAGGACAGACTTGCTCTGATACCAAGTTTGTCACGACCCAAACAGGAGGATCATGACTAGTACCCGGGCCATACTTGCCGAGCACCAACGTACATTTTATCTAATCTTCTTATTATCTTTAAGGGCCGACGAGATCAATATAAGTGGTAGATATGGATTATGAACACCAAACAATGATAGATAATGGAATGAACATGGATAACATGGGATAACAAGACTGCCAAGAAACTACATATAAGTTAGGAGCTACCACGCTTCCATGAAAGACTATACAACAAAAATCATCCGACAAGGCATACCAAACTATACATAAGTCGACACCTGTCTATGAGCCTCTAAAGGAGCATAAGTAATGCAACATAGTCGGAACAGGGCCCCGACATACCCATAATATCTATAACCAAAAATGCATACCAAGACCACGGCAAGTCCGGAGAAGGGATCTCGCATATAACCGCTGAATTGGAAAGCCTATTGTGGTGGGGGAACTTCGACTACCTGTCTATCAGGACCTGCAGCACGACATGCAGTGTCCACAAATAAAAAGGATGTCAGTACGAATAATGTACTGAGTATGTAAGGCAGGTCAATATAAATATGAACAATAATGTAAAGACAGGTAGAGAAGATACAACCTGTAACATCTGAGTGCTTCTAAGAGACAGTAACATGAAATGCATGATACATATATACACATAATATTTTATAAACATCCGCCTCTGTGGGCATCATCATTATCGTATCAACATCCGCATCTGTGGGCATCATCATCATATCATACCCGGCCTCAAAGAGGACTCGGTAAACCCAACTAATCACTGGTTGCACAATAGGTGCCATACCCGGCCGACTATAGTGCGGCTCGGTAGAGTAAAATAGATACATATATATAATGCATGTAGGACTCATTGGAATCATGTTCTGAACATTTCGGAGTGACATAAGGTCGATATTCTTCGTACACATTATTAGGATTAACTCTTCATCAAGAATATTATAAGAATCAGGAAGTACCAACAACATTGATAACATAAGAATAAGAGGAGCAACCTCAACATCAATTATTCCATAAGAAGGGAAACAATGCAAGTACTGCTAGCTTCTAAGAGTATAGTATCTTTGGAAAATCGTTCATTGCTTTGAGTACAATCGGAGTCGTGCAAAAGAAGGAAAGAGATAGCCTCACATACCTTGTATATACTGCCCCAATCTCAAGCTATGCAATTGTCACGACTCCTTAGTCTTCAATAAGAGAAACGACACTATCGTTATCATTTAAGCGTCATAACTATTATGTATCGACCACAACCTATTTTATGATGAAACGGACAACACCTCCCTTATATATATGAACTCACACAAGTCAAAAGTGCCCATATCTTGTCCGGAAGGCCGTCTTTGGAATATCCTTCTCCTTAACCCTCACCCGATGATCCCTTGAATGTAAGTCATTCTTGGAAAAATACTTGGCACCCTGGAATTGGTCAAACAGGTCGTCAATCCTTGGAAGTGGATACTTGTTCTTTATAGTAAACTTATTCAACTGTCGATAATCGATACAAATCCGTAACGACCTATCTTTATTTCGCACGAACAGGACTGGCGCACCCCAAGGTGAGGTGTTAGGCCTAATGAAGCCCTTATCCAAAAAGTCCTTCAACTGCGCCTTCAACTCGCGCAACTCTGCCGGGGCCCTCCTATATGGAGGAATAGATATGGGTTGAGTGTCAGGCAATACATCAATGCTAAACTTAATCTCCCTTTCAGGTGGAAGGCCTGGAAGTTAATATGGGATATCATCTGGAAATTCATTGACCATGGGGATTGATTGTAGAGTAGGCGGCTTTGTCTCCGCATCCCTAACGCGAACGAGATGATAAATGTACCCTTTTGAGATCATCTTCCTTGCCTTAAGATAGGAAATAAACCTACCTTTCGGCATAGCAATGTTCCATTTCCATTCGATGACGGGTTCATTAGGAAATTGAAACCTAACCATCTTCATACGACAATCGACATTTGCATAGCATGAGGCCAACCAGTCCATTCCCATTATCACGTCTAAATCAACCATTTCTAATTCAAATAAATTCGCCGAGGTTTGACGACTACAAATCATCATTGTGCAACCTTTATATACCCTTCTAGCAATCATAGAATCTCCTATCGGAGTAGATACCACAAGTGGTTTACTTGTCAATTCAGGTTCAACGCCAAACTTATTAGCCACAAAAGGTGTAACATATGATAATGTAGATTCCAAATCAATCAATGCATATACATCATAGAAAAACATAGATAGTATACCTACAACAACATCCTGATACGGATCGAGATCCTGTCGACCTACTAGAGCGTAGGTTCGATTTTGAGCACCACTCAAACTCGGCACTGCACCTCTACCTCTACCATGACCTGTCGACTACTGATAACCCCGTGCTGGAGGTCGAACTGATGAGGAAGAACCAGATACAGATCCAGGTGGCTGAGCCATACCACCACCTTCTCTATTAGGAAAATCTCGGTTCATATGTCCAGGCTGTCCGCAAGAGTAGAACGCATCAAAACCTCGACGACACAGTCCAAAGTGGGCCTTTCCATGCTGATCACAACGGGGTGTTGGGAGTTTCGTCTGACTAGTATCCCTATGATATTGCGATCCCGATGCCCGCGAACTCTGACCTGGACCAAAATAGGTAAATCGATCATACCGAGGCCTCTGAAACTGTGGAGGAGCACTAGCTATAGGTGGCACCGAACTCCTCGAAAAATGGGGCCTAACACTACCTCTAAAGTCAGGAGAATACCCTACAAACCTCACTCTCTTATGCTGGACCCTATCCTGCTCCCTATCTGCCCTTTGCTGGCACTTAAGATCCTCTAGGGTTTGAGCATAAGCCTGAATACAAGAAATATCCATGCCCTCCACCAAGGAGGCTGTCGTGCACCCATTTATCAGATGTGGTCCCAACCTGTTCACGAACATATGCACCCTATCACTCATCTCGGCCACCATATGAGGAGAATAATTTTCTAAAGAATCAACTTCATGACATACTATCGCACACTCATATTACCTTGTCTAAGGTTTAAGAACTTATCAGCTCTAGCTTGTCGTATCTCAACCAAGTAGGTGACCCACCTACTTGTCACCTAGCAATTTATGCAGTCTCGCGAAAATGTCTATATATCTCTACTCCAATGTCGTATTGATAAACAGTTTGATGCGTTTGAAACTAGACTCATAGATATTCAATTTGGTGGATAGATCATCCTGTAATTCCAAGTAGATTATGAGAAAAGCTTAATAACATTTGACCTAAAGTTTAAGTAAAACTATGAACCTAAGTTGCGACAACTCTTGTCAACTTTTGTTTCATAAATCGTTTGACTTCAAGACTATGATACGGATATTATATGATTCAAATAACTTAAAACATGACTTCTTGAGAATATCAAGCACCCCTAGGTTTACCCAAAAATACGAGTTACAATATCCTTGCTTCGTTTAACTTCTAATACTTGTTAATCACTCTTATACACTCTTGTATCATTTAAGATCAATAGGATTAACTTATTATCATCTCAAAGATAATATATTCTCATGTTTACGTCGATTAACTTATGGCATGACCCAACATACATGAATATGGGTGGTAGCAAACACACATATAAGAGACAGTTAAAGAAACCCAAACAAATATTGCACAGGGATAGAGAGAATCACAAATGAGGTTTTCACATTTTCTTATTACAATTGTTCCCTTGTTTCGGCGTGCAACCCGATCCCACCTCAAAATCACATTACACCCTTATTACTTTTGTTGCGGCGTGCAACTCTATCCCATCTCAAAATCACATTCCACCCTTATTTCTTCTGTTACGGTATGAAACCCGATCGCACCTTATAATTCGGTTGTGGCGTGCAACCCGATCCCACCTTACAATTCTGTTGCGGCGTGCAACCCGATCCCACCTTACAATCATATTTGATAGCAACAATAACAAACAATTACATCGCAGGGATTTTTATCATCAAGAACATAAGTTCACATCAACCAACAACTATATGAAGTCAAGGCACAATAATCCTTACCAAACAGTAATTTCATGTATGGGATTTCTATCACTATTTAACTCAATTAAATCAATCCACATTTTCTTTTCATCATTTGCCACACTCGGCCCTTAGCAATTAGATACATTCCCACATTAGGGTACGTTAAAATTCTTTCATTTAGTAGCACATACTGCCATATCGACATATTTGAACATTCGACGAACCTTACACATGATAGGATAAGAACAAGGAATCACCTTTCATAATCTCAATTAGCATGGTAATCGACTTAAGAGAATCAGAGAATGAACTCGTACACCTCGACACAGCAGGACAATCAATTCACATATGCTTAAGCAATAATTTCATACCGTTTGCTCGGCCACCAACAAGGTAACTCTACAAAGATTAAAGTCAGCCATACATACCTTGAATCGGAATTTCCCTTTAGTTTTCTACCACAATTCACCGAACCTTCTAGCACCTTCAATCTAGTTCACAATGTGGCATAATTGAACTTAGAATTAGGAATAATGTTCATGTCTTGAACTCACTTGAGCATTCTATCAAACAATAGGTGTTCCTTTAGATTAAATGGCCTCTTTTTAGTGAAAGCTTACTCTAACCAATTTTCTTTTACTAGATTATGACTAGTTGGTTACATGCATGCAAGACTCCTACCCCCATCTTCATGAACTCACCTAACTATGTTTCATTTTAACAAAATCTGGAAATTAAGGTTGATGGGGTAGAAGCTTACCTCCTGTCGTGAAGAAAATGGTGTCCTACTTGATCAATTCTAGGCCTGAGTAGTGACGAAGGAACAAATTTGATGAAGTTAGAAATCTCTCTCTCTCTCTCTCTCTAAAACCCACTCTCTCCTCTCTCTAATTTATCAGAAAATAAGCTTAAAATGAAAGGGGTAAGTGTTTTAATGAACTGGGAGTCGGGTATAAAATTAGAATTTTAATAGTCCCGAAGTAGATATGCGGTCAGGAATGCGATTGCATTCCTGCTATGCAGTCCGCATTTCTTCTATGCGGTCTGCATTCCTGTCGTATAAATGGCCCTCAAATGGCCCAAAAAAGAAAATCAAACTGCCCAGGTATGCGACCACTATACGGTCCGCATACCTATTATGCGATCGTATAGTGCGTCGCATAACTCCCTCCGCAAAAATCAAGGTGCAAGAATGCGACAACTATGTGCCCCGCATTCGTGAAATGCGATCGCATTCTAGGCCGCATAACTGTCCTCAAAATTGACAGCAAACTGTCCAAGTATGTGACCACTATGCGGTCCGCATATTTGATCTGCGATCGCATAGTGGACTGCAGACCTACGCAAATCTGGAAAATTATATCTTTTAAGTCCCGGGGTACTTTTTTTACTCAAAAAAGGTCCGTTTTAAGAATTTCTACAGTTATAACAACACTGGGACCTATTTGGTAATTATTTTTAGCCATGAAATTTTACGGGTCTTTACATTTTCCCCCACTTAGAATCATTCGTCCTCGAATGAGGATCGAGGAATCACTTAGTTAAGAGAACACAAAACATGCCAACCTCCAAATATTTACTAACTCCGATATTTCTTGAAAATTTCGCTAGAGTTTCCTTTGTAATTAGGCCTATCTACCTGCCAGAGATCCCCCGAAACACATTTTAACTAATTCCACACATTTTTAGTTACTTTATCAACTTGCGCATAATCCGGTCATTTGAACAAGCTACATATAATTCAATTACTTCCACAAGCCTCACATAGTTCGGTTAACTCCACAAACTTGCATATCATTTAACTATCACATGAATTGCACATAGTTTACCTTACTTCAAGGAGTTGCACATTATCCAAATAATTACCACATACACAAATATGGCACAACTTGAGAAGTTACAATAGTAGGGCAACTA